>JARKHS020030641.1:0-57843 GCA_030143305.2 Amblyomma americanum | reverse complement strand
TTCTTTACTCATCCTGCATTCAGTACTCTAGCGCAAACGCAAGGCACTGGTATACAGAGATGTCAGTGCTTCACCTGCAGCATCCAAAACAAAGAGCATCTGGTGGCCCATTTTTTTTTCATGTTTCAAAGGATGGAGCTGGATGATGAGCTGGATGAAATAACGCCCACCAATTGGAATATAGGATGCACAGGTTTTCATTAATTCCCATCATGGTGCCCTGCAGCAATGTCTAGGTTTTAAACAGAACGTTGCGACCAGTCTGCCATGCATATATGAGAAGAGAGAATGGAAAAAAGCAAGCCTTTTCAAGCAAGAATCCTGATATCTCAAATAATAGCTTAAAATCATACAAAAATTTGCAGCGCATATAACAAATCCGCATACAATTAAGAACTGCACAAATTTGTCGACTGGTAATGCAAGTAAGGGCTAGAAAAACAAAAAAATTCCAAAGAACACTGGTGAGTGCGGTGAAGGGAGGTGTGTGGGTACGGGCCCGTGCCTGGGAAGAGTTCCGAGCTCGGAGAATTGCCGGCAGCGCAGCTGATGGCACGACACCAAAGAATAAATAACAAAGTGGAAATAAGTGGCAAAAAACAACCATCGACAATAGCGAAGACTTGAATGCGGGCCGCACAAGGGAGGGATATAGCAAAGAGATAGAAATCCTAAATAAGTGTGCAGTTGCATCCCCGACAGCTCGCAGTGCTCAGAAAGAGAAGAAGCATCGATGCTTACAGCTCAGGAAAGACGCAAGATTGATCTAACTTTGAAATAACACTGCCTCAAATCCTGTTGAATTAGGGAAGAACAGATAAGTTTACAAATGAAAAGGCGAGGAATATGCGCCAGCCTTTCACATGCGATCACTGTCTCAGAATAATTTAGAATGACGAATATTTAGGCGCAAGCACTAATCCGATAAGTACCAACCCAGAGCAGAATAGTGCGCTGTGTGATCGCATCTGGAAAGAAGGAAGGCCTCAGACGCTGCTGGCACATACCCACTACGGGGGAGTGGCCAAGACACAGGCGGTTAATTATTGGATACAGGAAAATTTTGACGGCAAAAGAAGTGGAAATAGTATGTAGTCTGATAGATTGGAAGAGTCAAGGAGAGGGGTCCTGTTAACTTGGAGATCGAAGATGGGACAATGGCTTAATGTGCACAATAGTATACAATGCCTGTAATGCCTGTAAGCGGGAAAAAGAGATTAGAATGGGAGTCGCTGCGTTTTCTGAAGAACATTTTGCCCAGCAGAACGCACACTCCTGTCGCTTCGTCCAAGCAACGAAGCCCCAATGGAAATAATAACCGCGGAAGACACAGGCAAGCCCAGTTGATGAAATAGAATTTGCAAAAGACGCTTCCTCAAACGGGAGAAGCGGCGGCAGAACAGCAGGAAGTGATCTATTGTCTCAGGCTCGGCACAAAAAGGGCACAGTGGGGAAGCTGCTAGGCCAGATCTGTAAAGGTAGAGATTTAGAAGGGGAACCCGGCAACGCAAGCGCGTGAAAGAGACCTCTAGTCTGCGTGAGCGCCAGTCTTTGCTACTCCAAGGATGCAGAAGATACTGATATTCGGGAGATGATGTAAGTGCCGAGGCAGCAAATTCATGAAATATTGCGTAGCTGCGAAACATCCCCGCAGACGCAAATGCACACGTTGGCAGGACAGCAACAATTGGGCCGCTGAGAGAGGCTCTTGCTAAGGAATCTGCAACCTCATTTAAGTGAAAGCCCATGTGACCTGGTAGCAAAAGCAACCTTAACGAATTTAGATGGAGCGGAATCAGGAACTTAAAGAGGCGTAATGCCCGAGACTCAGTGGGTGAGGATAAGGAATAGCAAATGGACAGAGTGTCATAACCACGGCCTAGGAAATGATAGTTTATAATTTTCGTGAGGCTAAGATTACTGCTAATAATTCAGCCAGAAAAATTGGAGTGAAGAAAGAAAGACGGAGAGAAAAAGACCAATCCAGTGAAGGTGAAAAAATTCCCACACCTGCCTTTACGCGATCCTGCGAGGCATCGGTAGCAATAAGAACATAAGAAGGAAAGGACCTCAGGTGGTCCTGCAATATAACTTGAAGAAGCGGGAAGGGCTGCAGCTTCGCATTCGATGGGAACATGTCATCGAATTCAATCTGGACAGATGAGGAGTTGTTATACATTTGGCGGACATCTGTGAAATGAATATTTATGCGATCAAGGAGGGACTGCACGTAACATATCTGGGGGGTATAAAAACGAGACCAGAGCAGCACTAAAAAAGGCGGAAGGTTGACAATAAATATTATACTGGAAGCGTGAAGAGGTGAGTCGCACAATTTTAAAAATGTTTGAACTGTTAAAACGCGAAACCTAGCTGATAAAGATAGCATTCGCGCCTCAAGGTGCAGAACAGCATTGACGACATATTTTGGAAGCCCCAGACAAAGGCGCAACGCCTCACGCTCCAAAGGCACAAGAGGGCGAAGTTTATAAGCAGGAGCTCCTGAAAATAAAACACACCCTAACTCCAAAATTGGGCGGACGTACATTTTATAAATCATCAGCAGCGTATGCCTTCTCATGCCTGACCTAGCACTACAAAGCATGCGCAGTATGTCAAAGGCCCGAACTCCTTTTGCAGAAACTTGCTCAATGTGCGGCCGCCAGGATCGAGTAGAGTCGTATATTACTCCGAGGTACTTAACCGCCTGAACTTGAGGTATTATGCTATTTATTTAGACCAGGCAGATATTTAGAGGAACAGAAACTGGAAATACTAACAATGGGCATTTCTTCACATTAAGAGACAGTTGAATTCTTCCTAGCCAGTTGTCAAGAACATTGAGGTAATTTTGCAGGTTTCGATAAAGAGTGTGAATGTCACCTGCTGATGCAAAAAATGCAATATCGTCGGCGTAGGCATAAGTTTTCACACTTTGAATGCATGGAATTGAGCTTAGAAAAATGTTAAAAAGAACAGGTAAGAGAACTGATCCTTGCGGAACACCTCTTGTCTGTGGAAATCTCCTTGAGGAAACAGCATTTTGGCAGCACTAAAATTCTCTATTTTCCAAAAAAATAACAGAAATCCAGGTTACAAATTAGCTTGCGAAGTTGAGTTCCTGTTCTCTTAGTAATAGAGTCGAGTGCTCAACGCAGTCGTATGGTTTATGACATCCAAGGTGACTAGAGCAGCAAACTGTTTTCTATTGCAAGCTAATTTAATACGACTCTCAAGGTATGCATGAGCACACCAAATTGAACAACCCGGCCTGAAACCAATTTGACATGGATTCAATAGAGCATTTTCTGAAATGAATGACATGACACGGCTGAGAAGGACCCTTTCCACCAATTTCACTAGGTTCGATGTTAACGAAATAGGGCGTATATTGTCTAAAGTTAAGCCCTCCGCTTGCTTTTTAAGCAATGTAACTATTTCAGCAAGACGCCAGTCATGCGATATCCTAGGACCTTGAATAGAATGGCTAATTAGAGCCAAGAGGTCTGCAGGAGATTCATTGAACAAAATTTTGATCTTAGATGAATTGACCTTATCGGGGCCAGGAGCGGCTGGGGATAAGCGCAGAACAATTTGCGACAGCTCATCATAGAGACCGCAGTGAAATCACTTGAGGCGCATATGAATATAGTAGGAGAAGGTAAAGCAGATGTAAAGCGAAACTCTAGGCCACACGCAATATCCTCTGAGGCCTTTGCGATGTCAGCAGGGGACTGAAAGAGGAATTCAATGTTGGCAGCGGGAGGAATCACCTTGTTGCGCCTCATGAAATTAAACAAAGCTCGTTTATTTCCTGATTGGCAAAGGAAATCATGATCATTTGTACTATACTCCTCCTTTGCACAGGCTACAGTGCGCTTGAGTGTTTCTGCAACATACTTATAATCCATCAATTTTTTGGGCATTGATTGATGAGAAGTTTCTTCCAAGCTGCTTTTCGTCGTCTATATGCACGCGTGCACTCAGCATTCCACCAATTGTTCGCGATTGCACCCTTTGTTCTCTTAACCAAAAATTTAGACTTTTGCCTTGCATAGTCCAGTAGTGAACATAGATGTGCAGCCTTGCTTTCGGCACTTCTCTGAGCGCAAGTGTCTGAAGTGATTTGGAGGGCTCACTATGGCGTGTCTTTAATGCAACTGTAATTTATTAACGTGCGCTGATGTCGCTCAAGAAGAGTTAATTTACACGCAAACTAGAAACTAATCGGTAGATGATCACTGTTTGTTGCATAGTGAACAGGCGCCCAAGACATAACAGAGACTCCTGGGGACGAAAAATTTAAATCCAAGGCAGAGCGGCATTGACTCCGAACAAACGTAGGCAATCCGGAATTGTTGCGATAAAGTTGTTGCAAAAAGCCCATTCAAATTGTCTAGAACCAAAGCTGCCTGTTTTAAAGCCCCCCGTAACATGGTGCGAATTGAAGTCTCCAAGTAATAGAACCTGAGATCGGCTACTAGACATGAGTGAGTGAAGGGGCCGAGTGTCACGCACACCAGACGGGAAATATGCATTAGCTACCGTAAAGGGCTGCTGACCTAGGACACTGAAGTCAATCGCACGGATTTCACATTCTTTGTCCGCATATTGAAAAGAAATGCATGCCTTGTGGCAAAACTTTGTAGATATTAGCACTAACGACCCACCCCCTCGTGATGACCGGTCAAGCCGGGACAGACGGTAATCCTTGGGATGATAATTGAAATTTGAAGTTAGCCATGTTTCCTATGAAACAACTAAATCTGGGAGAAGCTGATTGCATAGGAAATTTAAATCTGTTGAAGCTGAGAATATAGATCAACAATTCCGCTGGAGTACACTTACGATCCCTATCTTAGCGGGAGTGCCGCAGCCGCGACTGCCTTTTCTAGAATCTGGTCTTAGCGTTCTGACTTAAGTTACTTTTCTTTGTCTTTGACTGAGAGCAACATGGACCTGCAATATTCAGAGGAGACCCACTTCGTTTCTGTGCGCGGAGATCAGACTCCATATCCACACACTCCATAGAGGATGCGTCAATAACGCTATTCGAAGGAGAGGCCTGAGAGGTCTTTTGTTGCTCACTTTGATTTTGGCCCTGTGGAGCGGACTCGATTATTACAGAAGGAGGGGTAGTTTTCGTAGCCAAAGAAGACAGGAGCGGAGCGGTGGACGCCTGCAGAAGATTGGTCATCTGAGCAGCTATGACCTGCGAAATGCACGTGGACACGGTTTTCATAACGCGATCCATTGCAATTGCCACAGCTTTCTCAACTGCCGCTGTAATAGCCTAAGACCAACTAGAATCTGTTATGGGTGGGCATTTGGCGGCCACACCAGAGTAGCCTGAGGCTCTCTCCTTGACTGCGGCAAAAGCGTCTCTCCGCGTGCATCTGCGCTTGTCTATAAGCTCGAGCACTTGAACTTCTTGTGCTCGTGCAGGACAGTCAGGAGAATCAGCAGGGTGAGCACCGCTACACAAACAACATTTCTCTGGCTGTTCAGGGCATTCCTCTCTGCAATGAAATTCCCCACAAGCACAGCAGCGTAAGGCACAATTGCAGGCTTTGCGCTAAGGCCAAATCGCCAGCAGTTTTGACACTGAAGGGGCCGAGGGTTAAAGGAATCTACTTGAAAAACCAATGGCCACACCTTCATCTCTGACGGGCAAAATATTCCTGCAAATGTGGCAATGACGGACTCCGTAGGAATTTTTACTTCGTCAACCATCCTGCTGCATCGATGGACAGCAATCACTCCCACAGGCGAGAGGTTCTTACGCCTTTCCACAGGGCTCAATCGAGAGCCGACGCCTCGGACCAAGCCCTTGGAACATGCTAGATGAGGTGGAATGAATGCGCTCACCGGGTGGTTGGCGAAGGTCGTACACTTTAGAAGGTCTTCAATACGGTCTCTATCCGGCGACCTGCACAAAATACCACACATGCCGAACTGCCGGACATCGTTAATGTGCACGAAGTGCTTCGAAGTGGACTGAAGAGCCGCCTGCACTGCCTCCGGGTTGTTCAGTCGGATACCGCCTCCATCGGAAAGCACTAAAGCGACTGGAGTGCTCGAAACACCGCTACGGAAAAAGAGATCGGTTGGGAGCTGGCCTTGAGGAAGAGATGCCGACCAAAGGGAAAACCCCTGGTCAGGGGAAGAAGTAGACATTAAGCTCTCGTCCCGCGCCCAATCAGCCCAGAACATGAACAAGCTGGCACAGACAAAAAGAACGAGAAATTTAGCAACCTAGCGCAACACCGCCAGGTACTTAGCCACTGCCCTGCAACCTGGGCAGGTGAGCCACGTCAACACCAACGAAGAGCTCCCTAGCCTCGCCTAGCCTAGCTCCCTAGCCTGGCCTAGCGCGAGCGCTCCGTCGAGCGGCACTTCTAGCTCATCGTCTTCTACACAGTGCAAATCCATGCTTTCGCACTGAGTGTCGCAGCACTAGCAAGCGACAGCGTGACTCTGTTGTGATACCTGGTGCCATTTTTATTTGCCACGGCACACGAGTACTAAACGCACATAAAAACAATGAGAACAACACTTGTCATGCAGGATATAGGCCCTGCTTTTCTGGCGCGGCATTATAGCTGCGGCAGCCGCATGCTGACTGCCTCCTTTAATACAGATCAGTAGCAAAGAAACGCAGAAAGGGACTCACCGGTCAGGCCATTTATCCAGGCTTAGTAAAACCGCGCAGGAGTCTTCGTTGCCTTTACAGATGACAAGACGTCGCAGCATTGCCTTTCTTCTTGCCTTACCCGTTGAAACTCGTCAATATTGACCGGGCGTAATACTTGACGTTGGCTTCCAAAACACATTCCTGCTCACCTTAATATTCAAGGAGTTGTTCTTCACACGTGTCCGCCATACAAGCGCTCAAGCACTGTCTCAAAGATCCAAACAACATAAAACGCGACGCGTCGTTTGTGCTGTCGTGATTCCGACCGCTGAGCTTTCGCGTCGTTGAAAAATCAACCCACAAACGAGATTCCTTTTCACACCACAAAGATTTAAATTATGTTCACAACAAGGACGCTGTATTTTTTGACATTTATTTTTGAACTGTTTATTAATATAAAAAGGTTTCAATTAATTTTTCTGGCATGTCGTTTGTAGAAGCTGCAATCCTGTGATCCCCTGAAGTGACCCGTATGTGCTAGCAAACGTGGCTGTTGATGGAATGCAATTTCATTTGACGCCAGATAAAATCACTAAGTTGCGACAACAAGTGAAGAAATGCGCCGCATCTCAAGCTGGCGAATATTGTGGATAAGTTGAACGCAACTGGCGCGATGGAGAGCAGCTGCGATGCATTAATTTGCGCGACACTGGCACGCTCACCAGAGATCGTGGAACTTAACAGCTTATTGTGTGACCAGTACAAGAAGTTTGCTTTGATATCAACTGCATTACGAAACGACGTCGATACTTGTGTCAGACTTTAGCTAATGAGCAACAGCGGCTCGCACTGGCCGCATCCTGATCGCGTGTAGATTCAAAAGCAAGAGGCCAATAGCGCATCGAAGCACCCGTGTTTTCGAGTTGATATCGTTGCGATAAATACAAGCTCTTTTGGGTCGTTCTGGAATTGAGGTTCTCAGCCTGTGCGTCACGAGCGGTGATCATGGCGCCACTGATGATCTTAGTTAGGACTCGCCGCAACGCAGCCGATATCCCAAGCATATGGGCGTTAATTGTTGTTCACCAGCACTGCAAACGTGGGCATAAAGTATCACTCAGTCTCAAGCTAGTCGCTCGCTGCTCGAGTTTCCAGCCTTCCGAGTGCATGCAAGTCGCAAGCTGCTGAGCCAATCAGTGAGCGAGCCGCAGTGAGCGAGCCAAGCATTCGGCAACGACGCAGCCCGCGGGCGTGCCGGGTATTGAACTACGCGCTGCTCCCTGGCTGCCCTAGTCGTCGCTTAGCCTTGTCGGTTTCACATGATGGACCAGCTAAGTGCACTTCGGAACTGGCTTGCGCTGAGGTGCTGCTCTCTTCATCGTTTTGCTGCGAACCTCGTGTCATAGTAAAATAAGTATATGCTCGGTTTCTGCGACACATTCAGGAGCGGAGCCTGCTGAGGCCAGGAGAGCCGCAATTGAGGTGCAGCAATTAAATGCGCTACGGGAAGACATTTTTTTTGTAATCCTGTTATCGCTTCTAACTACAACTCGATATTGGCATACGATACTCCATCCGACAGCTTGGTATCGACATGAACAAACATTACTATCGCATTTTTCTGATGATGGCGGCCGGCATCCAGGCTGACATGCCGGCATCGAGAAGGGCGCCCTTACGTTATCATGACGCTTAATTGTATGGCTGTGGTGCACATCGAAACCGCTAGACATCCTCCTGTTCGCTCAGGTTGTCGTAGCACACAGTCACACTGGGGACCAGAGACTCTAGAGGACCGACCGCTGGGGCGCAGGAGCTAGACTTTGCCAAAGCAGAAGAAACGTCTCGAAAGCGTGCGACTGACGACAGTCCCAAAACTTCATTCTCATTTCGACCGAGAATCAGACGAGAACTAGGCCCGCAGGTCGCCCTTCCAGGTGTGAGCAATTGCGTTTTTGAGCGGCTGCCTGATGCAAGCGACTGCTGATCGCATGCCCTTTGCGGCTTGCAAGTCTGAATGGGCATAAAATTTGCGTTCACAATATCGAGTCCCAGAGTTCGCGCAAGTTAAGCCCATCGGTCAAAGGGGGGGGGGGGGGGGGTGAGCCTCGAACAAGTACACCCTTTTATGGAAGTCGCTTGTAACATCATTTCACAGAACAACGCACCGAATCTGTAGCGTCGCGGGGTATAACGCCAGGTCACCTGACCAATATCAAGGTTCTTGTTCGAAAAAGACTCCTGCGTGGTTTTACTAAGCCTGGATAAATGGCATGACCGGCGAGTCCCTTTCTGCGTTTCTTTGCTACTGATCTGTACTCCTACGCGCTATATGTATCCGGCTATATAGGGACGTTAAAGGAGGAAGTCTGCATGCGGCTGCCGCAGCTATAATGCTGCGCCAGAAAAGCAGGGCCTATATCCTGCATGACAAGTGTTGTTCCCATTGTCTTTATGTGCGTTTAGTACTCGTGTGCCGTGGCAAATAAAAATGGCACCAGATATCACAACAGAGTTACGCTGTCGCTTGCTAGTGCTGCGACACTCAGTGCGAAAGCATGGATTTGCACTGCGTAGAAGACGATGAGCTAGAAGTGCCGCGCGACGGAGCTCTCGCGCTAGGCCAGGCTAGGGAGCTAGGCTATGCGAGGCTAGGGAGCTCTTCGTTGGTGTTGACGTGGCTCACCTGCCCAGGTTGCAGGGCATTAGCTAAGTACCTGGCGGTGTTGCGCTAGGTTGCTAAATTTCTCGTTCTTTTTGTCTGTGCCAGCTTGTTCATGTTCTGGGCGCGGGACGAGAGCTTAATGTCTACTTCTTCTCCTGGCCAGGGGTTTTCCCCTTGGTCGGCATCTCTTCCTCAAGACCAGCTCCCAAATGATCTCTTTTTCCGTAGTGGTGTTTCGAGCATTCCAGTCGCTTCAGTGCCTTCCGATGGAGGCGCTATCCGAATGAACAACCCAGAGGCAGTGCAGGCGGCTCTTCAGTCCACATCGAAACACTTCATGCACATTACCGATGTCCGGCAGTTCGGCAGGGGTGGTATTTTGTGCAGGTCGCCGGATAAAGACTGTATTGAAGACTTTCTAAAGTGTACGACCTTCGCCAACCACCCGGTGAGCGCATTCATTCCGCCTCATCTAGCATGTTCCAAGGGCTTGGTCCGAGGCGTCGGCTCTCGATTCAGCCGTGTGGAAACGCGTAAGAACTTCTCGCTTGCAGGAGTGATTGCTGTCCATCGATGCAGCGGGATGGATGACGGAGTAAAAATTCCTACGGAGTCCGTTATTTCCACATTTGCAGGAATATTTTGCCCGTCAAAGATGAAGGTGTGGCCATTGGTTTTTCAAGTAGATTCCTTTAACCCTCGGCCCCTTCAGTGTCAAAACTGCTGGCGATTTGGCCACAGCGGAAAAGCCTGCAAATCGGCCTTACGCTGCTGTGTCTGTGGGGAACGTCATTGCAGAGAGGAATATAATGAACAGCAAGAGAAATGTTGTTTGTGTAGCGGTACTCACCCTGCTGATTCGCCTGACTGTCCGGCACGAGCACAATAAGTTCAGGTGCTCGAGCTTATAGACAAGCGCAGATGCACGGGGAGAGACGCTTTTGCCGCAGTCAAGGAGAGAGCCTCAGCCTACTCTAGTGTGGCCGCCAAATGCCCACCCATAATAGATTCTAGTTCGTCCCAGGCTAATACAGCGGCAGTTGAGAAAGCTGTGGCAATTGCAATGGATCGCATTATGGAAACCGTGTCCACGTGCATTTCGCAGGTCATAGCTGCTCAGATGACCAATCTTCTGCAGGCGTCCACCGCTCCGCTCTTGTCTTCTTTGGCTTCGGAAGCTACCCCTCCTTCTGTAGTAATCAATTCCGCTCCACAGGGCCAAAAACAATGTTCGCAACAAAAGACCTCTCAGGCCTCTCCTTCGAATAGCGTTATGGACGCATCCTCTATGGATTGTATGGATATGGAGTCTGATCTCCGCGCGCAGAAACGAAGTGGGTCTCCTCTGAATATTGCAGGTCCATCTTGCTCCAAGTAAAAGACAAAGAAAAGTAACTTAAGTCAAAACGCTAACACCCTAATCTAGAAAAGGCGGTCGCGGCTGCGGCACTCCCGCCAAGATAGGGTTCTGAAGTGTACTCCAGTGGAATTATCGATCTATATTCTCAGCTTCAACAGATTTAAATTTCCTATGCAATCAGCTTCTACCAGATTTGTTGCTTTACAGGAAACATGGCTAACTTCAAATTTAAATTATCATCTCACGGATAAACGTCCGTTCCGGAACGACCGGTCATCACGAGGGGGAGGGTTGGTAGTGCTCATAACTACAAAGTTTTGCCACAGGGCATGCATTTCTTTTCAATATGCGGACAATGAATGTGAAATCCTTGCGGTTGACCTCAGTGTCCCAGGTCAACAGCCCTTTACGGTAGCTAATGCATATTTCCCGTCTGGTGTGCGTGATACTCGGCCCCTTGACGCACTCATGTCTAGTAGCCGATCTCAGGTTCTATTATTTGGAGACTTCAATTCGCCCCATGTGACGTGGGTGTTTAAAACAGACAGCTTTGGTTCTATACAATTTGATTGAGCTTCTTGCAACAACTTCATCTGCAACAATTCCGGATTGCCTACGTTTGTTCGGAGTCAATGCCGCTCTGCCTTGGATTTAACTTTTCCTCCCCAGGAGTCTCTGTTATGTCTTGGGCGCCTGTTGACTGCGCAAGAAACTGTGATCATCTACCGATTCGTTTCAAGCTTGCGTGTAAACTAACTCTTCCTGGGCGATATCAGCGCACGTTAAGAAATTACAGTTGCTTTAAAGACACGCTAAAATCAGCCCTCCAAATCACTTCAGACACTAGCGCTCAGAGAAGTGCAGAAAGCAAGGCTGCACATCTATGTTCTGTACTTAACCATGCAAGGCAAAAGTCTGAATTTTTGGTTAAGAGAACAAAGGGTGTAATCGCGAACAATTGGTGGAATGCTGAGTGCACGCGTGCATATAGACGACGGAAAGCAGCTTGGAAGAAACCTCTCATCAATCAATGCCCAAAAAATTGGCTGGATTATAAGTATGTTGTAGCAACATTTAAGCACACTGTAGCCTATGCAAAGGAGGAGTATAATACAAATAATTATGATTTCCTTTTCCAATCAGGAATTAAAAGAGCTTTGTTTAATTTCATTAGGCGCAACAAGGTGATTCCTCCGGCTGCCAACATTGAATCCCTCGTTCAGTCCCCTGCTTACATTGCAAAGGAACTAGAGGATATTGCGTGTGGCCTAGAGCTTCGCTTTACATCTGCTTTACCTTCTCCTACTATATTCACATGCACCTGAAGTGATTTCACTGAGGTCTCTATGCCTGAGCTGTCGCAAATTGTTCTGCGCTTATCCCCAGCGGCTCCTGGCCCCGATAAGGTCACTTCATCTATGATCAAAAGTTTGTTCAATGAATCTCCTGCAGACCTGCTGGCTTTAATTAACCATTCTCTTAAAGATCCTTGGATAACGCATGAGTGGCGTGTTGCTGAAATAGTTAACTTTGGACAATATACGCCCTATTTCGTTAACATCGAAACTAGTGAAATTGGTGGAAAGGGTCCTTCTCAGCCATGTCATGTCATTCATTTCAGAAAATGCTGTTTTGAATCCATGTCAAATTGGTTTCAGGCCGGGTTGTCCAATTTGGTGTGCTCATACTGACCTTGAGAGTCGTATTAAATTAGCTCGCAATAGAAAACAGTTTGCTGCGCTAGTCACCTTGGATATCAGTAAAGCATACGACTGCGTTGAGCACTCGACTCTATTACTAAGTTAACAGGAACTCAACTTCCCAAGCTATTTTGTAACCTGGATTTCTGTTTTTTTGAAAAATAGAGAATTTTACTGCTGCCGAAATTGAGTTTCCTCAAGGAGATTTCCACAGACACGAGGTGTTCCGCAAGGATCAGTTCTCTCACCTGTTCTTTTTAACATTTTTCTAAGCTCAATTCTATGCATTCAAAATGTGAATACTTATGTGTACGTCGACGATATTGCATTTTTTGCATCAGCAGGTGATATTCACACTCTATCGAAACCTGCAATATTACCTCAATGTTCATGACAAGTGGCTAGGAAGAATTCATCTGTCCCTTAATGTGAAGAAATGCGCATTGTTAGTATTTCCAGTATCTGTTCCTCTAAATATCTGCCTGGTCTATAGAAATAGCATAATACCTCAAGTTCAGACGGTGAAGTATCTCGGAGTAATATACGACTCTACTCTATCCTGGCGGCCGCACATTGAGCAAGTTTCTGCAAAAGGAGTTCGGGCCTTTGACATACTGCGCATGCTTTGTAGTGCTAGGTCAGGCATGAGAAGGCATACGCTGCTGATGATTTATAAAATGTACGTCCGCCCAATTTTGGAGTTAGGGTGTGTTTTATTTTCAGGAGCTCCTGCCTATAAACTTCGCCCTCTTGTGCCTTTGGAGCGTGAGGCGTTGCGCCTTTGTCTGGGGCTTCCAAAATATGTCGTCAATGCTGTTCTGCACCTTGAGGCGCGAATGCTATCGTTATGAGCTAGGTTTCGCCTTTTAACAGTTCAAACATTTTTAAAATTGTGCGACTCACCTCTTCACGCTTCCAGTATAATATTTCATAGTCAACCTTCCGCCTTTTTTAGTGCTGCCTGGTCTCGTTTTCATACCCCGCAGATATGTTACGTGCAATCCCTCCTTGATCGCATAAATATTCACTTCACAGATGTCCGCCAAATGTATAACAACTCCTCATTTATCCAGATTGAATTCGATGATATTTTCCCGTCCAATGCAAAGCTGAAGCCCTTCCCGCTTCTTCAGGGTGTATTGCAGGGCCACCTAAGGTTCCTTCTCATGATCTTATTGCTACCGATGCATCGCAGGATCGCGAAAAGGCAGGTGTGGTAATTTTTTCGCCTTCACTGGATTGGTCTTTCTTTCCGTCTTCCTGACTTCACTCCAATTTTTCTGGCTGAATTATTAGCAGTAATCTTAGCCTTACGAAAATTAGAAACTACCATTTCACAGGTCGTGTTTGTGACAGACTCTCTGTCCATTTGCTCTTCCTTATCCTCACCCAGTGAGTCTCGGGCATTACGCCTCTTTAAGTTCCTGATTCCGCTCCATCTAAATTCGTTAAGGTTGCTTTGGGTACCAGGTCACATGGGCTTTCACTTAAATGAGGTTGCAGATTCCTTAGCAAGAGCCTCTCTCAGCGGCCCAATTTTTGCTGTCCTTCCAACGTGTGCATATGCAGCTGCGGTGATGTTTCGCAGCTACACATTATTTCGTGAATTTGCTGTCTCGGCTCTTACATCATCTCCCGAATATCAGCATCTTCTGCATCCTTGGAGTAGCAAAGACTGGCGCTCACGCAGACTAGAGGTCTCTATCACGTGCTTGCGCTGCCAGGTTCCCCTTCTAAATTTCTACCTTCACAGATCTGGCCTGGCAGCTTCCCCACTGTGCCCTTTTTGTGCCGAGCCTGAGGCAATAGATCACTTCCTGCTGTTCTGCCGCCGCTTCTCTCATTTGAGGAAGCGTCTTCTGCAAACTCCATTTCATCAATTGGGCTTGCCTGTGTCTTCCGCGGTTGTTATTTCCATTGGCGCTTCTTTGCCTGAACGAAGCGCCAGGAGTGTGCGCTCTGCTGTGCAAAATGTTCTTCAAAAAACGCAGCGACTCCCATTCTAATTTCTTTTTCGCGCTTACAGGCATTACAGGCATTGTATACTATTATGCACATTAAGCCATTGTCCCGTCTTCGATCTCCAAGTTAACAGGACCCCTCTCCTTGACTCTTCCAATCTATCAGACTACATACTATTTCCACTCCTTTTGCCGTCAAAACTTTCCTGTATCTAGTAATTAACCGAATGTGTCTTGGCCAGTCGCCCGTAGTGGGTATGTGCCAGCAGCGTCTGAGGCCTTCCTTCCTTCCAGATGCGATCACACAGCGCACTATTTTGCTCTGGGTTGGTACTTGTCGGATTAGTGCTTGCGCCTAAATATTCGTCATACTAAATTATTCTGAGACAGTGATCGCATATGAAAGGCTGGCGCATATTCCTCGCCTTTTCATTTGTAAACATCTGTTCTTCCCTAATTCAACAGGATTTGAGGCAGTGTTATTTAAAAGTTAGATCAATCTTGCGTCTTTCCTGAGCTGTAAGCATCGATGCTTCTTCTCTTTCTGAGCACTGCGAGCTGTCGGGGATGCAACTGCACACTTATTTAGGATTTCTATCTCTTTGCTATATCCCTCGCTTGTGCGGCCCGCATTCAAGTCTTCGCTATTGTCGATGGTTGTTTTTGCTACTTATTTCTACTTTGTTATTTATTCTTGGTGTCGTGCCATCAGCTGCGCTGCCGGCAATTCTCCGAGCTCGGAACTCTTCCCAGGCACGGGATCGTACCCACACACCTCCCTTCACCGCACTCACCAGTGTTCTTTGGAATTTTTTTGTTTTTCTTGCCCTTACTTGCATTACCAGTCGACAAATTTGTGCAGTTCTTAATTTTATGCGGATTTGTTATATGCGCTGCCAATTTTTATATTGTGCTAAGCTATTATTTGAGATATCAGGCTTCTTGATTGATAAATCTTGCTTTTTTCCATTCTCTCTTCTCATATATGCAAGGCAGACTTGTCGCAACGTTCTGTTTAAAACCTAGACATTGCTGCAAGGCACCATGATGGGAAATAATGAAAACCTGGGCATCCTATATTCAAATTGGTGTGCGTTATTTCATCCAGCTCATCTTACAGCTCCATCCTTGGAAACATGAAAAAAAAAATGCGCCACCAGATGCTCTTTATTTTGGATGCTGCAGGTGAAGCTCTGAAATCTCTGTATACCATTGCCTTGCGTTTGCGCTAGAGTACTGAATGCAGGATGAGTAACGAAAGCCGCTGTTAGCTGTGTGTATACATATATGCGACTTAAATGTGAAGCATTCTCTTTCTCTCAGATTCGGTTTGATGTTCTAAGAGCATCTTTAGCAACAAAGGACAACCACAGATCTAAGAAAACACCAAGAAGAGGAGATGGTTATTCTGAACAGGAGCCATTTAGCAAAAATGAGCCAATAAATTAGGATGGCTTCTCATAGTGTGCTCTGTAAGTCAGATTTTTTAGAAGTTTTGGTAAGGCAGGAGAACGAACCATTGATAAGTCTGCATCAAATGGTTTTCGCTTAAGAAGCTGTAAAAAGATGCTTTAGACTTCGTTTCGGAAAAGAGGATTGTAATCAATCAAATTTTAATTAAATCTACACCAGAACGAAAAGCAGTATTTTTTTGCTAATATGAAATGCGTTCTCTGACATTCCAGAGGAGAGCCTAAATTGGAATGTCATTCCAACCGTTCGTATTATCCTGCGCGGTAATAGTAAGATACCCTTTTCCGTGATAACGTCCCCGGCTCATAACCCTGTGTGTTAGTCTTGCTGAATACGTGGTGAACACATGTCGTTCGTTGCTTTTTCTCCTGTCAAGATAATCAAATGCCATTTTTTGAGGCCTACAGCATTTCTAGTTCCATTCGATGTGTCCTTCAGTTGACGGGAGGATATTTTTTGAAGGATTTACGTTTGTGGAGTTCGATATGGCGACGTCGAGAAGAGGACACCGCACGCCGAAAAATAATTTTCTGGTCGGTACGTGCCCTTGGAGTCGATAATATAAGGCCAGCATTTTCCCCCTCTTCTACCATAGGACTCTCCAGACGAAGGTGAGTTTCTCTTGAGTGCAGGGCTTCCTGCCCCGACAAGAGTGAGTATCTGTGAAACATATATAACTGAACTGCTCGCGAGCCCACACCCACGCTACTGAAAGAATGAATGTTCGCTTCACATATGATTTCGAGCATGCTTTCTGTATCAAATTATACACCAATTATTAACTTCGCGCTTTTTAGAATTATCCTGGTTCCGTGTCAGTGACTTGTATAACGTATAGACACTTTGAATTCCTTCCGCATCAGGATTCAGCATTCAAGATTCAAGATTCAAGATTCGGGTCCAAGGAAATCGCATGCAGTTATCGCTTACGAACTAATGAAGTCGGCCACCAGTGTAAATTACCAATGTCGAGTGCCGCCATCGGTGGATTTATAGCACCAATTTGCTTCTCTAGTTTTTACTAGCATCCGTTTGTGGTGCTCTGCAGCTTGTAGTGGCACATAACTTGCAGCTTCTATAGGCAGGAATTTATTCTATGCTATAAAAAGCTTTATGAAATAACTGAAACACAAAATGATTTTGAGTCTTGAACCCGGAGCCTCGTAAGACAGTGGAGCTGCAGATTGCAGGGGATAATTTATCACAGTAATGGTATTGTTTGGAGTTGCCTCCGGAGATGGTTTTAAAGTATAATATTCACCCAGCAAGCGGTATAAGTGAGAATCCTGAGCCTAGATAGGGTTTTTTCCGAGCAGGTGCTACTTCTAGCGTTGCAGAGCGGTCAGCATAGCAGGATCGAACAATATAAGCAATTCTTTCATATGCTAGGGAAACAATAAGACCGCAATGAAGATGTATATATGATTTGATGCATATGAGATGCCTCGATTCCCGTAGGATACGCCAGGTACCCTCAACATCAGCCGTAAAAAAGGACACACTTGAAAATAGCATTTGGTTATGTTTGCTGCTTACCCACTTTTCGAAGCAGACTCAGGGTGAAAGTGCGTATTCTCCAGAAAATGATTTTTGCTCGATAGTCACTCTTAAAAGTGTTTTGATCAGAGTGCAGGAAAGAGTAGATTTCACTTAGCAGAGGTAACAATGCCATTTTGTCTGAATGTGCACTTGAGTGAAAAAGAAGCGCTATTCGTTCTTGTCATACGCAGGTAACTCCCCCAGGCGCTATGAATTTCAAGGCAGTTCTCATCGCGGTGGCCATTTTTGGCTTTCTGATGTCAGGTAAGCACCACCAATGACCAAGAAATGTTATTTACGTTCAAAAGCACAACTGGTGCGGCGTTTAAACTATATCCAATGCAAACAAAAAATTCGCAGATTTTGGTTAAGTGCATCGCTAATATCAAAAACAATCGCTGAACACAAAGTGGAAATTCGTTATAACCGTACTAAAGCATTCATGAAGATATAAGGCGCAGTGAGACTTTCCAAAGATTGAGAAGCTCGAACTAATGCCCATCATTGAATTATACACTGAAAGATTCTAGTTGCGCGCCGATATAGCGGAGATGAATGAACCGCGAGTGGATACTTTCTAGGGGACTCGTGCGCCGCGGTGAGAGAAAAGAGCTGATTTGATAATTGTTGTTTCGCGTTGGCAGTACCGCAAATCCACAATCACAGGAGAAGCCCTGTAGCGCCACGGGGTTATTTTTGTGCGGAGAAAACGTAAGCAAGTCAGTTGTTTTTTGCGGTGAAGAAGGGTTTCAAAAAAGGGGTTAATTCAATGGTATATTGGTTTGGACACGTCCTCTTTCATTGGGATAATATAGAGACTGATGCGACCACTTTGCGCAGAAACTATGGAAAAAAATTGACCTTTCGTATGAGCCAGTGTTGTGACTCTCACCTTTTTTTGTCCACTTTTCAGAGGCTATGGCCACGAATGCTGAAGCTGCTGCAGAAGCAAGGGCCGAACCCGTGGCGAACGAACGTGTCGAGGAAGGACCGCAAGGGGCCGGAGCTCGCATTGACCCAACTATCTTGGGATCAATGGTTGGCGGTGGGGTTCGTTAGAGCCCGCAGGACCACTCAGGAAATGTCTGGAAGCCGCACCATCGTTCCACCTTTTTTTCTGAAGATATGAACAACACTTGTCGGCAGCCAACGACTGTCGTCACATCTTCATGACAGCTTGAGCTCTTAGGAGAGCAGGCCATGCAGACCTTTTGAAATAAACACGAGTAAAAACGGTACAAAACGTGCGTAATGGTTGCAAAAAGTAAAAAAAAATATTTATTTCTAGTTCGACCTCATCCTAAAGAGAGACACAATGGAATGCTTTTGTGTGCAAGCGGGGAGCAGCCCGCCGAAGGAACAGAGTCTGGTTTTGCAACAAACCACAGGAAAATAACGGAATAGGGAACCACTGAAAAAGGCATAAATTAAAATGGCAATGTTGGCGGCGTTCTGTTGAAAAGATGTTATCAAAATAATGGCATTTGCCGTTTAGAAAAAAATGCCAGACAAGGGATTAACCGTGTCAGTGGTTTGGGCAGCTGCTTTTGCTAATGATTCAAGTACTCTAGCAGCAACGAGGCAGCAACATACAGCGAGCGACAGGGAATTGTGGTCCTAGTTGTGCAATCTGCGATGACATACCCAACTTTCTAGGACTTGCGGCACTGTAAGGTCTGCTCAACAACTCAACATGGTCTTCAGGGTGTACAATGTTGCAAAGCTAAGCCATCAGCAAGGAGTATATCCTTCCGGCAACTGACAGTAAAAGGCCTCACTTTGTTCAACCAAATGGGCCTCCTTCAAAAAGGATGTGAAAGCTACGCTTTTGAGGGCGTTCAAGCTATTACACCGAACACAGCGCGCTTACTATGCCTTGCCCTCTGTAGTTAATGTGTTATGCTTTCGAAGTAACAATGAACCAACACGCCCAAATATAATCCCAACTGAGGTCAACGCTATTCGCGGCCGTGACATGCGCATTGAAAATATCGAAGTTTGGGTTTCTGCTAGTGTTGTTTTTCCGCAGCCGTGTTGGTGAAAAACACTATGAAATGGCAAATGCGGTTTAAGAGAACACTGGATTACGAAGCGAACACTGCATAATTGCGTGGATGGTTTCCGTTGACATACCGGCTCGTCACTGAAAGCTCGCTGCAAGGTATTTTCCTACCTTTTCCTAGACATATACACATAAAACAATTTATGAAATTGAATGAATAAATTGCGACGTAAGCTCAATTGCGTCCTTGCGGATGGTATGCCTTGTCAATAGCTGCATGCCGCTGTTTCCAAGTGCTTATGAGAATAATCTCAGGCTTCTAACGCAGTTGCTACGTGTAGACAAACAATGCATGTGTTTAGCCCTACTGGCTCATGTTTTGCTTACCTGGGTTGTCATCACCTCTCGTGACGATATTAGACTCAGGTCAAAGCTTTGGTAGAGGTTAAGCTGATCTATATTCTTCGCGCCACTGATGCAAGTTGATGAAGACGACAGGGTGCAATGCACTGTGTGAGATATTGTTCATTTTAATTTCGTCGAGGCATTATTTACCTCAAAAACTCTCTGTGCCCCTCAATTCTTTGCTAATCCCCCTATGTGGGCATGAGCCATAGCATGTGGACAACAACAACAACAATAATGCTGGCGAATACGGGACGCGATCATATGCGCGGTAAGTGTGATTAGGACGTGATTAGAATTTTTCGCGTTGACAAGCAAAACATGGACATAATTGTATCGACAAATATCATATTGGCATCGTCGCAGGAGCACAGATGTAGCGCGCCGAAAAATCTGGTGGTTTGGCTCACGTGGCTAAACCTGTTATAGCAGTTGCCGAGCTCCTCCCACGGCTCCTCGGCTCTCAAGGCGCATAAAAGGCATGTGCTCTGTCGGTTCTTTCGAGCCATTTTCCACTGCGGCGCGTAGGGAATATCGTGAGTCCAAGAAGCAGCGATCGGTTCAGCATTTCACCTAGAGCAAACCTAGAAAATAATGTCTTGTAGTGCATACTTCTCACGTTTCCAAGAATGAACACGCAGTTCTTGCAGAAAACACAGCAGACAGCTCCAGATGTTTCGTTTCGTATACACAAACTATAAAAAATCAAAAACACTAACAAATACTTTTTAATGACTTCTGAAGAATGCAAGAACTGTTCGAAATCTTTAGGAAAACTTTTATCACCGATCATTTGGTGTGGATATACCATGTCTCAACGTCTGAAGCACAAAGTACTGTTTTGTACCATTTACTCAAATATTTCGTGTTTCATTTACAACTGAATGTAACTATTTTAGCACAGCTTATTGAATACAATTTATGCAAGTGTTGCTTTTCATAACTAAACTTTATAACATTGTCCTTCGGCACATCTGTCACCTACACGTGACTTTATAAAAATTTGTTTCCAAATCAATTCGAACCGATTCCGTTGAAATGATGGAAGGCGAAAATGCGCAAGCTACAGAACAGCAATTTCATGTCGGCAAGTATTGCTGATTTTAATCGAATTAAGTGCACAATCTGTGGCAGCTCTACTTCATCTGAAATTTGAAAGCCAGAGTGTGCACCCTTAAAGCGCTATCCTCAGAACTAGGAAAAGCTTCAAACTGGCAAGGAGAATATTTATATACAAATTTTCATCCTTATATTTATTAGCCTTTTTCCTTTATGATTCTATAGAAGTGCACTGTAAACGAACGGTGCACTGGGCGAGTTGGTTGTTATTTACGGTTACTCAAGAAAATTAAAGAATGTTTCGAGAATGCGTAACCAAATGAAGAGCGTTAGCTAAGGGTTTTTCATGTACACTTTCGACAATATCGTTTTTGTTGTTGCGACTGAAGGGAGAATGAAAAGAAAAGTGCCGGGCCTGTCCAATGGCTCAAGCTGAGTCACAATCGCTGCCAAGTGCAGACACTAGAGGAGTTGAAAGAAATGTGAGAGGAAAGATTGAAATAAAGGACGCGCGTCGCAACAACTGCGCCATCTGAAGCGATGACGACGGTTTAGCAACAGATACCTCTGGTGACCATTAGCCATGGCCACATGTGCGGAAGCCCAGAGACCCCAGCCCCGTAAGCTAAGTAAGCCACCTTCCTTTCGACAAATTCGGATATCAACGTCTATATCACAAAACAACGATTCGTTTGGTACCACTGGCATTCCTCGGCGACTAATTTTTCGCCTGCCACGGCCCTTCAAATTTCGCTGTTCATTACGGTTTAGAGGAAAAAAAGGCGTCGGTACTAACCCTTGATACATACCAGGATTAAACTACACTAACAACTTTTGGCGCGGAATAGGGCCAATTCATTTGCCCCACTGAAAACCCTTTTCGCCAGGGACACCAATTTGTCACCAATGGCGACGCCAAGTGGAACCAGTCTCGGCACACGCTCAGAGTGCACTTTATGAAAAATTACTGGAGGTGGTGGTGGTTATAATAATATAATAATAGTCATGTTTATTTTCGCCGCTGAAATACAGAGGAGCGAAAATAGGTGGCTGGAGAAAAAGCTGCTCTACCGGCAGCTTGACGGCGCTCCAGCCACCTTTACATCAGGAGCAATGGCGAGGCATACAGTGCACATCTGAAACACCATTGCTATTTTTTTGCTCTTGTTTCAAAGGCCTATCTTGCAGTACAACTGCACTTGCAAAACGAAATAAAAATAGAGGATTCATTTTTATACATGTTCACAACACAGAGATGATGAAATAACACTGAAAGGCAAACAGAAGGGGGAAAACGGACATGAAAAACAACATCAACATGGTTCACAAGACAAAGAGGTTGGCGATGTGTCTACTCGGGATTGAAATGACATCCACGCTCTGGAAGTCGAAATCATTTAAAATGGATGGTAATGAATGTCTAACTCTTTCGGTGCTGTAGCCATTACGCGAAAAGGGAACAAACCATGGTGGCTGCTACCGAAAAGTGTAGGTTTTTGGATTTTTTGTAAGGTGTGCTAAATTTAAAACTGTTTCCGATCTTCCTTGCACTGCTTTTCTGTAAGCACATAGGAGTTTGTGTGAGTAAATATTATTTGCTGTCATAACCTTGTGTTTTCGAAAAAGTGGTTGTGTATGTTCAAGCCTAGATTTGTTTTCTATTGCACGGATTGCTCTCTTCTGAAGTAATAAAAGTTTGGTAATGTTAGTTCCGCAGGTGTTTGCCCACACTAAGGCGGAATAGTATATTTGTGAGTTAAATAGAGCGTTGTATAAAAGTTTCTTAATGTTACTCGGAAGTATTTGGCGACATCGGTTCAACATACCTACGACCTTGCATAGTTTTAATGAAATCCTTTTAATGTGTTCGTTCCAAGTCATATTTTCAGAAAAGATTACTTCTAGTGTTTTTACATGTTTTACTGATTTTATGGAGTAGGAACCTAAGTGAATATTCGCAGGTGGTGTAATGGGGGTTCCTGGTATGCGAAACATAATGCATATAGTTTTAGATTCATTCAGAATTAATCTCTTTATATGGCACCATTCCTGAAGACCATAACAGAAAGTATCTGCAAGATCTTTTATTTCCGTAAGGTGTCCTTGCCTGAAACCAGCACTGTGCAATCATCTCCATATCCTATGCATTTATATTTTCAGGGAATCCTCACAATATCATTTATATAAAAAAGAAACAGGATAGGTCCCAGAACACTCCCTTGTGGAACTCCGGATCTCACAGGTTTTATATTCGACCTAAGGTGGTTTAATTCTACGAACTGGTGACGCCCATGAAAATAGGATTTAATGAGGCGATGAGAAATTCCCCGAAATCCATATCGCTCCATCTTGTCAGCTAGTATGAGATGATTACCAGAATCAAACGCCTTTCTGAAATCGATATTGATTCCTAGTGTCGCTAATTTATTTTCAATATTTTCTAACACCGTTTCCTTATGAACTAAGAGAGCGTCTTCTGTTGAGCGAAACTTCCTAAATACAAATTGATGTTCGGTTATCAAGTTGTACTTTTCTGCGAAAGCGATAATGCGTGAATTGATTACATCTTACTGCCACAAAATGGAAGGAATTAGCTGGGGCTTTGGCGAGTCCAGGCTGGCCTCCGGAAGGGGACGACCTCTACAGTATTGACCTTGTCTGCTTTTGAGCAGAAATGCGAAAGCCGTTGTTGTATTTGTTAGCCTATGGAAAGAAGGCAAATACCCACAATGGGGGAACGGCCAAGAATCTGGTGACTACTTTAAAATTAGGAATTATAATAATAATTAAAATAATAAAGAGAGGAACTGCATTCGAAAGCCGTTCTTTGTCCTCTCTGAATTTTTCTTTTATTTGTTTTCCGCTTTATGCTGCCACTTGGTTCTTTTTTTCTATGTGTATTTATTTTTTTTTCTATATTTATTTGATCCCGATCAAGACGCACGACAGAATTTTTTGTCGCGCATCTGTCGCGCGACACAATTTTGTGTCTCAAAACGAGCGGTCGTGTCGTGCCTAGAGTCGTGCGACAGAGGTTCGTGTCGTGGGTTTTTTCGCGCGACAAATGTTTTTTTAGCAGGTTTTGCCGCTCGACAGACATCTTTCCTGTATTTTGTCGTGCAAAGAAGGTCCCTGTTGCAGCATTGGTCGCGCGACAGGTTTCTGCCGCAGCTACTGTCGTGCGAGAGAGGGAGTCGTGCCACGCGACAGAGACTTCGTTCCTCAACAGAGTTGCCTGTCGTGGGTTCATCTGCGCGACAGACTTCCAGCACGCCTCTTTTCATGCGACAAAAGTGCCTGTCGTGAGGCCTGTCGCGCGACACGACACCTTGTTGTGGGATGTGCCGCGCGACAGATACCTGTCGTGGAATGTTTAGCACGACAGATACAGGTCCTGTATAAGTCGCGCGACAGAAATCTGTCGTCGATTGTGTCGCGCGATAGATACCTAATGTGGGATGTGTTATGCGAGAGATTGTTGTCGAGGGTAATGTTTTTATTGCAGAATTCTAGAAATACGGTCTTGCCTTCGTGTGACAGTGATACGATCAAATTGACAAAAGGTGCGTTAAAGCGCGTTCACTGTGGCGAGTCGCGAAGAGGTTGCGAGGTTTTCTGGTTTTGGTGACGGGAACCGAGCGAAATGATGTGTTAATTCGCATTGGCGAGTGGAGCTTTCAACTCCCTTCCCGCTACCTGGCTATCTCTCAAAACGAGAATTGTTGTTGTTGTTCTTAGCCTATCAAAAGATGGCACATACCCACACTGGGGGATCTGCCAAGAATCGGGTGGCTATTCACCTGAACGCAGTTAATAAAAAGGAAAAGCACGTGGGAGTGCAACACCGGTGAATTCTTCGTCATGAACAGAAAAGGGATGAGAGTTCTGATGTCAAAATTATAAGAACAATAATAAAGAGAGAGATTAAATAATAATGATTAAGTGAAAATGTAATAATTGATAGAAAAGAAAAGTTTGGAACACTTAGCAAGGCAGTCGGTGAGATTCTATCAGAAAATATAGAACAGCGGTACAAACAGATCTGTGGCTGGACCCAAATGTGGTGGCGCCAAATGATAGCAAGAGCGGGCTGCTCAAACTAAGGCCAGGATACTGCAAGGGCTCCTCCAGCAACCTTTTTCTCAGAGAGTTGAATCGGCGACAATACAGCCCGAAATGTTCTATAGATTGGACCCGCCGCGGTGGCTCAGTGTTTAGTGCGCTCGGCTACTGATCCGGAGATCCCGGGTTCGAACCCGACCGCGGCGGGTGCGTTTTTACGGAGGAAAATGGCCTGGCTTAGCTAAGGTTAAGCCTAGGATGCGAAGAATAATAGATTTGTGAAAGGGATTCGGTATTGCCTGCCCGTAAGTCAGGCTAGTCTCTTCGTTGTTTAGCAATCTCCTGGAGGAGCGGGAGTTAGCCTTGGTGGTCGCGGCCGCGCGGCGACCGCGCGAGTTGAGCCCCGTCTCTCCTCAGCTGGCGTGACGTCAGACCACGTGCTCGGCTGCAGCGGCCCTAGCGGGAGGAGCGGAGCCGCGCCTCCAGGAGCCATCGCAACGAGTGTCTATCGGAGGCAAGCGCAGCCTCCCTTATATACCGTCGCCGTAGCGTCACGTGGTACCACGTGGTCACCCGGCGCGCAACTGTCGCGACGGCGCAAGATGCGGCTCTGCCTCTCCTCGGTCGTGACGTCATGGTGTCACGTGGTCGCCAGGCGCGCAACCGTCGCGACGGCGCAAGATGCGGCCTGCCTCTCCTCCGTCGTGACGTCATGGTGTCACGTGGTCGCCCGGCGCGCAACCGTCGCGACGGCGCAAGATGCGGCCTGCCTCTCCTCGGTCGTGACGTCATGGTGTCACGTGGTATAGCTCAAGGTCGAAGCCGGCGTGTAACCGTCGCGAGCGCCGAAGTGAAACGCTGATAATATGCTTCGCATAAAAACGCTAAGGCGCCCGTGTACTGTGCGATGTCAGTGCAGGTTAAAGATCCCCAGGTGGTCGAAAATATTCCAGAGCCCTCCACTACGGCACCTCTTCCTTCCTTTCTTCTTTCAATCTTTCCTTTATCCCTTCCCATACAGCGCGGTTCAGGTGTCCAACGATATATGAGACAGATACTGCGCCATTTATTTTTCCCCAAAACCAATTATTATTATTATTAGATTCAGGCTCACGGTAAAATGCACAAAGGGGAGAGAGAGCCAAACCCGACTTGTGTAAATAGAAATTTAGAGGGGGGATGCGGCAGCGCAGCTTCGTCCGTGATACTTCTAGCTGCCGAGAGCAACAAAATTTCCTGTTCCAATAATATTTAAGGTTCTCATAATCCGCCGATTTTTTAAAATTTTGTGTCTTGCGTGCTTAAAAACGCACGTCGCCGAAATCTAGATGCTGTAATATAGTCTGTAGCCGGGATGATTGGCAACACGAGGCCGCTGACAGAAGCCTTTGCGAGATTGTCAGCAATCTCAATTACTGTCACACTGCTGTGACCGGGAACCTATACTAAATGAACAAGGCTCAAATGGGGCGGAAGTAGGGATAAGAAAGTTGTTAAAATGGGACCGTCAACATGTGCAGCGAGAGATGAACACAAAGATATAGATTCAATAATTACTGCAACTGCTGTAATAGAGGGGTTTAACTTGAGTAGAGCAAGTACAACTGCTAGAAACTCGGCTTGAAAAATAGGGGTGAAATCTGGAAGGCGCAGTGAACAGGACCAGTCTAAATGCGAGCAAAATATTCCCACACCTGCTTTTTCATTGCATTGGGATGCGTCAGTGGCTATTGCTATATCTGTAAGTAGGGTCCTCAGATGATCTTCTAGTAGACCACTTAGAATACTCGGTGGCAAAAGTTTTACATCTTTTGAGAATATGTCGTCGAAGACAAAAAAATGTGGATAGCGGGCCCATTGCGAAGCGCAGGAAGGATATCATAAATGTTTACATCTAATGACTGAAGTAATCTTTGCACAAACACTAACTGTGGGGTATTGAAACGAGACCAGGGGACACCAAAAAAAAAGGTCTGCTGACAACAGAAAATGCTTTGGGAACGGTGGAAATGGGATTCATAGATCCTGAGGTAGCTTTGCACAGTTAAAAATTGAAGTCGTGATAAGACAGGCGGAATGCGGGTTTCAAGGTACATCACATTGGTAGCCACAAAGTTTGGAAGACCGAGGCCCATGCGAAGTGCTTCCCTCTCTGAAAGGACGAGAGGACGAAGTTCATATCTAGCCGAGCCTGAAAACCACACGGATCCAAATTATAAAATTGGCCTGACCTACACAGTGTAGATCATTAATAGCGCATCTCTGCGAATGCCGTACCGGTGATGACATAATCTCCGTAGCATGCCCACGGCACGAGCCCCTTTCGCCACGACATGGTCAATGTGAGGTCGTCAGGTGAGTTTGTTGTCATATATGACCTCTAAGTATTTTAGGGATTGAACCTGCGGTATTATTTTTAACTGGCAAGTGAGAGAGACTACTACAGGAGTGTATAGAGGGAAAACAAGGGTGGCGCACTTGCCGACATTTAACTTCAGGTGCAATAAGCTCAACCAGTGCTCAAGTGTATTAAAATATGACTGCAACAGACCATACAGAGAATGTATATCCGGCGCAGCAGCAAAAGACGCAATGTCGTCCGCATAGACGTAAGTGCGTACATGGCGGTGGAGAGTAATTGAGCTCAACGTAATATTAAAGATCACGGGAGAAAGAACAGCTCCTTGCGGTACACCTCGCGTTTGTCTGTACCGCTCTGAATGAACACCAATATGAACGCAAAAGAATTCCCTGTTATAAAGAAATGCAGATATCCATGCAACTATATAATCGGCAAATTGAAGAGATTGTAGCCTATGTATCAGGATCGAGTGTTCTACACTGTCGTAAGCTTTGGCGACGTCTAACGTAACCAATGCCGCGACCAGGCGTTGACGATGAGCAAGAAGAATTCTGCTCTCAAGATCAGCATGTACATTTTATATCGAACGCCGTGACCGGAAACCGATTTGGCACGGGCTGAGTATAGTTTTGCGGTTCACAATGGCTGACACCCGAATTAGTAACACTCTTTCTATCAACTTTACCAAGTTTGATGTTAAAGAAATTGGCCTTACATTATCCAATTCATAGCCTCCACCCTGATTTTTAAGTAAAGGAATCACCTTGGACAGCTTCCACTCAGAAGGTATCCAAGCGTGTTTGAGAGAGAAGTTTATTAGGTGCAATAAGGAGTTGGGAGACTCTTCAAAGAAAACTTGAGCATCTTTGTAGTAACACCATCAGGACCAGGAGCAGCAGCTGGCAATCTCTGGACAACTTGCGAAAGCTCTGATAGATTTACTTGTGAGGCATCATCATTTGGCACGACTGATGCAAACAACATTGGGCGCAAAAGTAGTAGAGACGAGAACCGCTTTTGCAGGCCAGTGGCAATTAATTCATCCGCCTGGATAGCTTCTTCAGGTGACATAACTAATGCCTGAAAATTATGAGAGGACTTGAGCTGTTTCCTAGACCATAGAAAATCGAATAGTGCACCTTGGTTGCCCGCCTTTGAAAGATAATCGAAGTGTTCTGAGTCATATTTTTCCTTCGCGCGAGAAACTGTGCGTTTACAGGTGGCTGCAATAAATTTATAATCACTCCAGTTATTCTGGCATTGGTTATGAAGAAACTTTGTTCATGCTGCCTTCCTCCGCCTGTAATCTCTCGTACAGTCCGCATTTCTCCAGTTTGAAGAATTCCCTTTTGTTGGCCTCACCAGGAACTCCTACTTTTTACGGCTTTCCTCTATAGCCAGACATATGCTTGCTGACTGGTGGACCTCGGCGATGTTAGACACTGAAGCAAGCGCAGAGCGCAACGCCGTCTGAAATCTGTCATAATTTACATGTGACAGCAACTGAGAAGACGCCGGAGTAACACGACATATGATATCAAAATGAATAAGTATATGATCACTTAAGGTGCCGCTATTAACAGTCGACCAATTCGTTACGCCATTTCCAGGACTAATGAACGTGAGATCTAAAACAGATTGAGAATTTAAGTTCCCAGCCACGAGAACTGGATTTTTACAGTTAGCGAGTAACAAGTCCAGAGGTCTAACATCATGGACTCCATTGGGGAAATTACAATTTGCTATTGAAAATGGAGAGCACCCAGGAAGTACAAAGTCTAGTGCCAAAATCCCACAGTCAGGAGACATTTGTTGAATATATACCATAGCCCTGTGGCAAAATTTTGAAGAGACTAAAGTTAGTAAACCCCCTCCTCTTGACTGGTGATCTAGGCGAAATGAACGGTAATTTTTGATATGAAAATGTTTTTCGGTTGAAAGCCACGTTTCTTGCAGAATTATGATATCCTAATTAAGCTGGGTAGAAATGCAGTGTAAATTTGTGGAAGCGGAAAGAATAGAGCGACAGTTCCACTGTAGAACTCGCAACGACGCTATGGTTGCGAAAACCTAGCAGGAGCAACTGCCTGCTCCAAAATGGTATACTTGGGTTTAGTGCCAAGCTGCTGCTTCTTTGATTTGGGATTGGGTGCCAAGAGAAGACAACGAATGAGACATGGGGGAGCCGCTGCGCTTAAGAAGCCGCGCAGCAGGCTCCACCATTTCGGAATCATAGATTATACCATCCCTCGAAGTACCCGAGGTAGGTACAGCTAAAGGGGCAGAAGTTTGTTCCTGGGGCTGTGATGCTACTGGAATTGTAGACCGGATAAGATGAGAGGGATTGGTTGTCAAAAGAGGTGCCAAACTGGCCAGCACGGCATGTGTAAGCTGAGTCGCTAAAACGTTTGTATGGCACTCCGACACCCTTGCGACAATCTTTTCAACCATTGTAGACATGGAAGCCTCCACAGCAGCCGCAATTGCCTGGGACAGCGTTGAGTCTAAAATGACACCTTGCCGAGCGGTCACACCGGCATAACCGTGGGCACGATCTTTGACCTCTGAAATAGCGTCATGGCGCGAACAGCGTTTTCTGTCGATTATCCCCAGAATTTGGATTTCCTGAGCTCGAGAGGGACAATTTGAGTACTTTGCAGAGTGGGCACCACAGCAAAGGCAGCACTTTTCATTCTTCTCAGTGCAGGTGCTCGTTGAATGACCATTCCCACAGTTGCAACACCTCAAGTTGGATTTGCAACCGCCGACGCTATGTCCATAGCGCCAGCAGTTGTTACACTGCAGAGGCCGAGATGATAACGGGTCTACCGGAAAAATTAGAGGCCATGCCTTGATTTCAGAGGGGCTTGGAGTGCCGGCAATGATTCAGTGGGCATCCGCAAGTTGTTTACATCCCGGCTACAGCGGTGCACAGCAACACATGCAGCCGACAGAAGCTCAATGGTCTCTGCTGGAGACATTGAAGATTCTACGCCTCGTACAATACCTTTCGTGCACGCAAGATGTGAAGGGATAAAAGAACTTACCCGAAGGGAGGCAAAGGATGAGGAGTATAGCAAATGTCTTACACAGGCGAGGTCTGTCGATCTGCACAGAATCCCGCCGCGTCCACACTGGCGTACCTCTGGGATTCACTCATGATGAGAAGCCGCCGACTGGAGAGCAGCCCGAACAGCACCAGGATTGTTCATCTTGATTGCACCACCATCCTTAAGCACCAGCGCGACAGCAATACTGCCGACACTACTGAACAAAAAAGCTTCCAACGGCAGGAGATCAGTGGACAAAGAAGCCGACCAGAGGGAGCTCCCCTGACCGGGAGACTGGGTCGACATAGCCTGGGCTTACTGCCTTACCGCGCAAAGACGCAGAGAGAAAAGGCCACAACAAGCCACCCGAAACTTAGCCGATCGTTCCCAGCAGAGCAGAGCAGACAGCGGGCACCTGACTTTGACTTCACCTTTGAGAGGCGTCCAGCCGGCGCTCAGGGAAATCTTCTTGGACTAGAGGAGAGGCACTGCTCGAGCACCCGGTTTATTCTCTTCAGTTCCCTCATTACAGTGTGATGAAAGTAGGCCATGCTCAATAGTAAGGCGGCTTTAAAAGCACAGAAAGCTGTAATGCACAAGCGACGAAGCCAGCGGTGCCTGCGTATTTGCACGTGCTTGCGGTGGCGGCATGTAGCCAGCCACGACAGCTCCTGCCCATCAATCGCCGTGTGCAAGTCGAATGGTGGTGAACATACTGATCCGCCATGAACATACTGTACCGCTACTACTACATGCGCAGAAAAGGTCCATTACACATATACGCGACTCGCGGAAAAGAATATCGTCAATCGTCAATCAGAGAAAATGACTCGCCATAATGATCCGGCTATCACAAAGGCAGCATGTATGTACATGCACTCAGTTCTCTGTATAAATGTTCAAAGACCCCGATATCATCTTTCCACGTTTCAGTTTTAAAAGCGTCAGCTTTTAGTACTTAAGTTTGTCAAGGACACGTGTGTCTGCAGGGAAGGTCAAATTGACAAAGACAGTTACCACACAATATCATTAGCAACAGCGCACGCGGAGAGACTTAGTTGTCGCCCATACCTTCGATCCGTTCTATATATGCTAGTATAGCGGCTATCGAAGTGGAAACCTGGGGACCCCCATTTGCATCAAAATTTGAGGCCTCCCGTTTGGCAAAGAATGTTCGAAGTGGTGTCAAATGACTTGTCATGTTCCTGATGAAAAAATAAATATTGAGATGAAGCCCAAAACATCTCTGGGTTTCGCACCGACGACCTTCCTGCCCCCAACCAATGCATTCCGGGGACTTCTAGACGGTCATTATGGCCTAATCGTTTCTTGCAGAAGGTTCCCAATGCGGTCAAACGATTCGCCTTGCTGTGACGCACACGTTTATACAAGTCATTAACTGATATATAAGGAGGAAACATACCGGATATAGCGAAGTTGGAAGTAAATCGCAATAGTTATGCAAAATATTTGAAGCAGATGGCGCTGCTTGTATCTTAAACGAATGTTTCCGAAACGAAACATCCCCAGGCGGTCGAAATTATTCCGGAGTACTCCACTACGGCACCTCTCTCTTCCTTTGTTCTTTCACTCCCTCCTTTCACACTCCCTTTAAGGAGCTGTTCAGGTGTCCAACGATATATGAGACAGATTTTGCGCCATTTCCTTTCCCCAAAAATCAATTATTATTAAACAAAACACCCTCAGATGCTTGAATTTTGTCCTCTCTATGTTTGCCTATCATAAAATAGAAAAAAACAAAATACTTTATGGCGTAGTTCATTGCCTTCGCTGAAAATTTCATGATGGTGACACGAAAATGTAGCTAAATATGGAGAACAGCGTATGCACCCGATGGTGACATGCGGCGGCCGGCGTGTTAGAACCGATTTGAAGATGGACACCCAGAAACGTAGCACGCAATGGGGCGCTGCCTCACGCCTTCGATTCAATTTCCAGGCGGAACAAGAACCTGGTAATGGTCAGGTGACGTGGCATTATACCCCGCGACGCTACAGTTTGGGTGAGTTGTTCTGTGAAATGATGTTACAAGCGACTTCCATAAAAGGGTGTGCTTGTTCGGGGCTCCCCCCCGCCTCCCCTCCTCCCCTTTTTGACCAATATGCTTAACTTGCGCGAAATCAGGAACTCGATATCGTGAATGCACTTTTAATGCCTATTCAGACTTGCAAGCCGCAAAGCGGATGCGACCAGCAGTCGCTTGCGATAAGGCAGCCGCTCAACAAAGCAATTGCTCACACCTGCAAGGGCGACCTGCTGGCCTAGTTCTCGTTTGATTCACGGTCAAAATGAGAATGATGTCTTGCGACTGACGTCAATGGCACGCTTTCGAGAGTTTCTTCTGCTTTGACAGTCTAGCACCTGCGCCCCCTTGCTCTGTCCTCTAGAGGGCTCTGTTCCCCAGTGTGACTGTGTGCTACGACAACCTGAACGAACAAGAGGATGTCTGGCGATTTTGATGTGCACCACAGCCATACAATTAAGCGTCATGATAACGTAAGGCCGCCTTTCTCGGTGCCGGTATGTCAGCCTGGATGCCGGCCGCCAGCATCAGAAAAATGCGATAGTAATGTTTGTTCAAGTCGATACTATGCCGTCGGATGAAGTTTCGTTGGCCAATATCGAGTTGTTGGTAGTAGCTATAACAGGATTACAAAACAAATCTCTTCCCATAGCGCATTTATTTGCTGCTGCTCAATTGCGGCTCTCCTGGCCTCAGCAGGCTCCGCTCCTGAATATGTCGCGGAAACCGAGCATATCTTTATTTTACTATGAGACGAGGTTCGCAGTAAAACGATGAAGAGAGCAGCACCTCAGCGCTAGACAGTTCCGAAGTGCACTTAGCTGCTGCATCGATGTGAAACCGACAAGGCTTAGCGACGACTAGGGCAGCCAGGGAGCAGCGCGTAGTTCAATACCCGGCACGCCCGCGGGCGGCGTCGTTGCCGAATGCTTGGCTCGCTCACTGCGGCTCGCTCACTGATTGGCTCAGCAGCTTGCGACTTGCACTCGGAAGGCTGAAAAATCGAGCAGTGAGCGACTTGCTTGCGACTGAGCGATACTTTATGCCCACGTTTGCAGTGCTGGTGAACAACAATTAACGGCCATATGCTTGGGGTATCGGCTGCGTTGCGGCGAGTCCTAATTAAGATCGTCCGCGGCGCCATCATCACCGCTCGTGACACAGAGGCTGACAACCTCAATTCCAGTACGAGCCAAAAGAGCTTGTATTTATCGGAACGAGATGAACTCGAAAACACGCGGGCTTCGATGCGCTGGTGGCCTCTTGCTTTTGAAACTACACGCGATCTGGATACGGCCAGTGCGAGCCGCTGTTGCATATTAGCTAAAGTGTGACACAAGTATCGACGTAGTATCGTAATGCAGTTGATATCAACACAATCTTTTTGTAATGGTCACACAATAAGCTGTTATGTTTCACGATCTGCGGTGAGCGCGCCAGTGTCGCGCAAATTAATGCATCGCAGCTGCTGTCCATCGTGCCGCTCGCCTTCAACATATCGACAATATTCGCCAGCTTGAGATGCGGCGCATTTCTTCGCTTTTTTGTCGCAACTTAGAGATATTATCTGGCATCAAACGAAATTGCATTCCATCCACAGCGACGTTTGCTAGCACATACGGGTCACTTCAGGGATCACAAGACTGCAGGTTCTACAAACGACATGCCAGAAAAAGTAATTGAAACGTTTTTCTATTCATAAACAATTCAAAAATAAATGTCAAAAATATAGCGTCCTTGTTGTGAACATAATTTAAATATTTGTGGTGTAAAAAGCAATCTTGTTTGCGGGTTGATTTCTCAACGACGCGAAAGCTCTGCTGTCGGCATCATGACAGCACAAACGACGCGTCGCGTTTTGTGTTGTTTGGATCTTTGAGACATTGCTTGAGTGCTTGTACGGCGGACACGTGTGAAGAACAACTTATTGAATAGAAAGCTGAGCAGGAATGTGTTTTGGAAGCCAACGTCAAGAATTACGCCCGGTCAACATTGCCGAGTTTCAACGGATAAGGCATGAAGAAAGGCAATGCTGCGACGTCTTGTCATCTGTAAAAGCAACGAAGACTCCTGCGCGGTTTTACTAAGCCTAGATAAATGGCCTGACCGGTGAGTCCCTTTCTGCGTTTCTTTGCTACTGATCTGTATTCCCACGCGCTATATGTATCCGGCTATATAGGGACGTTAAAGGAGGTAGTCTGCATGCGGCTGCCACAGCTATAATGCCGCGCCAGAAAAGCAGGGCCTATATAATGCCTGAGAAGTGTTGTTCTCATTGTATTTATGTGCGTTTAGTACTCGTGTGCCATGGCAAATAAAAATGGCACCAGGTATCACAACATAGTTACGCTGTCTCTTGCTAGTTCTGCGACACTCAGTGCGAAAGCATGGATTTGCACGGTGCAGAAAACGATGAGCTAGAAGTGCCGCGCGACGGAGCGCTCGCGCTAGGCCAGGCTAGGGAGCTAGGCTAGGCTAGGCTAGGGAGCTCTTCGTTGGTGTTGATGTGGCTCAGCTGCCCAGGTTGCGGGGAAGTGGCTAAGTACCTGGCGGTGTTGCGCTATCTTGCTAAATTTCTCCTTCATTTTGTCTGTGCCTGCTTCTTCATGTTCTGGGGTGATTGGGCGCGGGAGGAGAGCTTAATGTCTACTTCTTCTCCTGGCCAGGGGTTCTCCCCTTGGTCGGCATCTCTTCCTGAAGACCAGCTCTCAATTGATCTCTTTTTCCGCAGTGGTGTTTCGGGCATTCCAGTCGCTTTAGTGCCTTCCGATGGAGACGCTATCCAACTGAACAACCCGGAGGCAGTGCAGGCGGCTCTTCAGTCCACATCGAAGCACTTCATACACACTACCTATGTCCGGCAGTTCGGCAGGGGTGGTATTTTGTGCAGGTCGCCGGATAAAGACTGTATTGAAGATCTTTTAAAGTGTACGACCTTCCCAACCACCCGATGAGCGCATTCATTCCACATCATCTAGCATGTTCCAAGGGCTCGGTCCGAGGTGTCGGCTCTCGATTGAGCCCCGTGGAAACGCGTAAGAACCTCTCGCCTGCAGGAATGATTGCTGTCCATCGATGCAGCAGGATGGATGACGGAGTAAAAATTCCTACGGAGTCCGTCATTGCCACATTTGCAGGAATATTTTTCCCGTCAGAGATTAAGGTATGGCCATTGGTTTTTCAAGTAGACGCCTTTAACTCTCGGCCCCTTCAGTTTTAAAACTGCTGGCGATTTGGCCACAGCGGCAAAGCCTGCAAATCGGTCTTACGCTGCTGTGCCTGTGGGGAACGTCATTGCAGAGAGGAATATCCTGAACATCAAGAGAAATGTTTGTGTAGGGGTGCTCACCCTGCTGATTCGCCTGACTGTCCTGCACGAGCACAAGAAGTTCAGGTGCTCGAGCTTATAGACAAGCGCAGATGCACGCGGAGAGACGCTTTTGCCGCACTCAAGGAGAGAGCCTCAGGCTAGTCTAGTGTGGCCGCCAAATGCCCACCCATAATAGACTCTAGTTGGTCCCAGGCTATTACAGCGGCAGTTGTGAAAGCTGTGGCAATTGCAATGGATCGCGTTATGGAACCCGTGTCCACGTGCATTTCGCAGGTCATAGCTGCTCAGATGTCCAATCTTCTGCAGGAATCCACCGAGGTTGAGGTGGAGGTGTTGAATGCTACAGGTGGGGTTAGCCTTGCTTTGACTGCCGGCAATTGCTCCACCGCAGCGTCCCTTCGATAAATAACAATGCCGCATCTACCCCGCTAAGCGCACAGTCTCTTATAATAGCACACATTCTCTCCCGCAGTCACCAGCTATGCACACAATCAATCCACACAGTTCACATCACAGTCCACTCCAGAAGTCGCCATCTATGCACATATTCAGTCACACAAGAACATAGGCCATATTAGTGCCACACTCCATACACACATTCACTCACAGTATAAAGTAGTCCACTCCGGAAGACACCATATACGCACACATTAAATCACAGTAGGCCATAGTCCGTTCCTGCTGTCACCATTTAAAAACAAGATCCGTGTTCTGCAGAAATTTTAAAAGAAGGCGTGCAGCCTCCTTTCTGCATGTCTGGTTTCCACTCGGGTACACAATGTCCTGCACTGCTCTGTGACGGGTTCCTGTCTTCTTGAAGGAAGCGAACATCACCTGCCTTTCCGCGTTGTACTCTGGGCAGTACATAATATAATGTTCAATATCCCCGCACACACCATATAAACAGCAGAGCGGAGACGATGCTATGCCGGTCTTAGGTATCCATGCAGGAGTGCGAGCAGGCGCCGTGCGAATTCGATGTAGAAGGGTCGTTTGAGATCTTCTCAGTCTCTTGGTCACACATGGCTTGTGGTACGCACTCCACAGTGTACTGAAGTGACCGAGTACCGTTTTCCTGCAGAGACATTTCCCATCTTGAGGTACTTTTCTTGATGGAATCCTTGAAAGAGCTTTATGGGCGAGACTGTCTGCCACCTCATTACCCTTGACTCCTATGTGAGAGGGAACCCACTGGAAATGCAGAGTAAAGCCTCTGCTGTGCAGATTCTGCACCAAGCGCAGAGAGCTTAGAGTCAAGGCGTCAGTAGGGAATCCGCGCTCTAACCTCTGAAGGGCAGATTTTGAATCCGTTAGGATGACAACAGGTTGAGCCGGACGAGACCCTAACTTCCGTAAAGCCGCCTCAATAGCAACACTTTAAGCCGTTGTGGACGATACAACAGCAGTAAAGCGTACGGACCACTTACAGTCCAAAGAAGGAATGAAAAAGCCGGTGCTCTAGCTTGTTTGACCTTGTCCACAGAACCATCCGTGAAAATTTGAAGATGGCAGGCATACTCTGTTTCCAAGTATTCCAGTACAAGCGAACGCGTTGCTGCCAAAGGAGAGCTGCGCTTTGCGCTCACATGGGGAATTGTGACCTTACAGTCGAGGGTCGGAAAAGACCAGGGGGGTTTCAACCGTTTCCTTTGCCTTCGGACATTAATGCCTAAAGAACTAAGAGTATTGAGTGCCAAGTAAGCCTTCGACTCATATCTCTTGCAGAGCCGCTGGAGAAGGTATCGCCCAGCTACCGACTCTCCTAAGCGGTCAAGATGCATTAATAGTCTCTGAGAAGCGATAAGGCTAAGAGGTTTCGATAGGGACTCATGAAGTACTACCTTATTCGCAGCCGCCTGGGGAACTCCAATGGCTCTTCTTAGGAACTTTCTGTGGACAACTTCGAGACGCTCAAGTTGTGATGCCGAGGGGGAAATTAAAGGTAATTGATACATTATCCGGCTGACCACCAGCGCTTCATGAAGTGTGACCATTGAAGAAGGATGGTTTTCCCATTGCTCACGTGCAATTCTACGGATCACATTGAGACGAGAAGATATAGATGAAACAATCGCGTCTACAGCTTTTCGCCACTGTAGACGGGAGTCAATAATGACGGCCAGGGAACGCGCGTAGTTGAATTGACGGATGGAAGAGAGACCGAGGTCTATCTTCAACCGCGCTTGACGTCTTCCTACACCTGGAAACAGAATAAAGCCGGATTTGTCCACTGACAGAGACAACCCCACACCTTGAAGGTAAGCTTGTGCCGAAAATATAGCCTGTCGAGCAATCAGGGCTAATCGCTTGTGTTGGTAGCCAGTAATCGAAATACAGATGTCGTCAGCATAAAGTGACATACGCACTTGCCTGCAACTTTTTTTCAACGAATCGGGTAGGCCAGCCATTACGGCGTTAAAGAGCGTGGGGGCAAGAACACTTCCTTGAGGCACACCTCGTGACAGAACCCTTTTGGTGCTTAACGTGCTCCCTAATGGTACACGAACCGCGCGATCACTTATAAGCTTGTAAATGAATCTTAACATATGGCCCTCTATGCCCATGCCTTGCAAACGTTTTAGAATTGAGCTCTGAAGCACGCTGTCGTAAGCTTTCACAACATCAAGAAAAATGGCTAAGGTGGAAAGGGCGACAGCTCTCTAGTGTTCAATGTGACTGATCAAGTCTAAGACGCTATCTTGGGCACTAAGACCTCGGCGGAATCCTGTCATACAGGGTGGCAGTGCCTTGCTCTCCTCAAGCCACCATGATAAGCGTTCATTTACCAGCTTCTCCATCAACTTAGCTACACAGGAGGTCAATGACACTGGGCGATACAAGGCAAGGTCTGTCATGTCTTTGCCAGGCTTCAGTACCGGAACTACATCGGCCACCTTCCATGACGGAGGAACATCGCCAGTCTCCCAAACTCGATTGATGAAGTTGAGGAGCTCCTTTCTGAGTTGCAAGGGCAGATTATTCAGCATTTGATTGGTGATGCCGTCGGGACCTGGTGAACACCGGCGCCGCAGGCCACTGAGCGCAGTCTGAAGCTCACGAAGCGTGAACGGGACGTCCATGATAGACCTGGAGGAAGCAGACGGTGACTATATATCTATTCCGGAATCAGCGCGTACGAGTTCGTCTGCAAATTCCTCTACCAAGCGCGCAATAGGTTTTTCCTTGCGTATTGGAAGAGCTTCAAAAGGCTTCGAAGGGCGAGATTCTCGAGCAAGGCTGCCAATAACTCGCCATATTCTCGTTATCGGTGAGAACACAGTCAAACTAGCACAGAATGAGGCCCATTGCGACCTGTACAGCTTGTTCGTGTGCCGTCTAATAGCAGAATTCAGCCTATTGAAGGTCGTCTTCAGTTGCCTGTCGTCCTTCTCCCGCACGAGTTGGCGCTCCGCCCTTTTTCCGGGGCCGGAAAATGATCAGGTAACTTGACCGCCGTAGTTGTTGCTAGCTTACTAGAAATCATTTTGCCAACAACATCACCAGAAACACGTTCTAGGTGCTTTCTGTAGTTGTCGCAGTTGACCACGTTGCTAATTTTAGGAGCATGCATACGAAAGTCGGCAGAAAACACAAAAATCGGATAGTGATCACTTCCCATGCGGTCGGGTGCTGTTGACCAACTCACACGGAGGTCAGGTGAATGCAGTGTCAGGTCTATAGCTGTCGCTGAAGCTGGAGGCCGGAAAAAAGTGGGGCTTCCGTCATTGGCAACACACAGGTCAAACTGTCAATAATCTCTACATGTTTGCGTCCACGGGAATCCCTGTTCCGGTCACCCCAAACGGCATGATGAGCATTGAAATCACCGCAGATGATTCTAGGTGCTGGGCAGCGGTCGCAGATCTGCTGTAGAAACAAATCTAATGCTACCTTCTTCCGCGGAGACAGGTGCACGGATGCAATAGAAAGGGTTCGAGAGCCGAGCTGTATTCTTACAGCCGCTACCTCAATGTCATCCGTGCAAACATCAGCAACGCTTAGAGAAACATGTGGAACATCTCTTCCTATGTTATGCGCAGCACTGCCTGCAGGAAATGACTTTATGCTGCAGTTTTTATGGGCTACATATCCAGTCAAACATCTCCCGCTTGGCAGGCCAGCTTCTGACAAGGCGAATACTGGAACACAAGTCTCAAAAATAGTTTGAGCTCTGCTAACCGACTTGAAATCCCAGCGCAGTTCCACTGCAATATAAACGGCACTTTTCGGTGCATATGAGATCCACGAGGTTTAGCCCCATCCATTTTAGTTCGCAAGGAAGTTTGCTGCGAAGGTGGAAATTAGGGACTCAAAAGAAAGCACCAGCTATAGGAAGTTCTTCAGGTTACCAGGCGCCATCGCTGGAACATGCGAACGCAGGGCCCCAAACAAAACATGAAGGTCAGACATACCTTGATTTTTGAGCTCCTTATTTTGCGCAACGCACTCACTTACAACATCGATAAAAGATGCCGACGGGGACACACTCTTGGCCGCAGTAGCTGGTTTTTATGTCACTTGTGCATATGAGGGTCCCCCTTGCTGTGGAGTCTGGCTGTGATCCGGCCGCTCAAGAACTGGACACTTTTTGCTGGAGGTCGAACAGTCGACTCGCGCGCACTGGGCCTTCGCTTCTTGCTGGACTGAGGTCTCTTAGGGACATTGTTGGGCAAGGCAACAGCATCAGACTCCAATACTGGGAACTCGTCTAATCCAGGGACAGGCGTCTCAGTCGGTGGTGATTTTGGACCAGCAATAAAGGACATCCGACGCTGGAGAGTGGTGCTCACACAGAAAAACAGCCTCCGAAACTCGCTTGGTGTTCGCCACCGCAATTGGCGCAAGCAAAATCTGCCCTACAGGTTTTAATGTCGTGGTCGTCTCCGCACCGCTTGCAGCGTCGTTCCTTTGTGCAAACTTTGGCCGCGTGCCCAAACCGTTGGCATCTAAAACACCATGGAGGAGCTTCAGTGAAATCGGCAGCTGCGTGAGTTGGGAGCGAATGTGAACACGATAGAGTCGGTAGGTTTCGCAGCCCATTCTTTTCCTGGAGACTCCACACGACGCACAAGTCGTTTCACGTGCAGTACACCTTGTGGTTTCAGATAATCCAGTAGGTCGCGTTCTGAATACCACTTTGGTACACCCTTAATAATACAGGTGTTCCTCATGTAGGAATGGGGCAACCGCACGTTAACTTTGATGCCAAAAATCTGAGAGCTCTGCAGGAGCTTGTCAACCTGCTCTTCCGTCGAGACATCCAGCTGAAGAGCCCCGTGCATGGTGAACCGACTTCGAACCGGAGCTGATCTCAGCAGTGATTGTATGGCCGCGAAAAGTAAGATGAGATTCTTCTCTCTTAAATCAACCCCCTTTTCTGAAGGCTCAACCACTACCGGGATCCCTACCGTTCGTTGCTTGCGATGACTCACCAACTTGAAGCCCTCGTAGTCCACGTCAGCCACATCGTCCAGTGACTCGTCACCGTCCACGATCGTTGACTCAGCCCCACTAAGCGATGAGGTCTCACTGGACGTGTGGTCAAGTCCATGTTCTGGTCGCTCCACAGCCTGGGAAGGCTGTGGAGCTCAACAGGCCTTTACGGTAGCTAATGCATATTTCCCGTCCGGTGGGCGCGACACTCGGCCCCTTGACTCACTCGTGTCTAGTAGCCGATCTCAGGTTCTATTACTTGGAGACTTCAATTCTCACCATGTGACGGGTTGGTTTAAAACAGACAGCTTTGGTTCTAGACAATTTGATTGGGCTTCCTGCAACAACTTTATCTGCAACAATTCCGGATTTCCTACATTTGTTCGGTGTCAATACCGCTCTGCCTTGGATTCAACTTTTTCCTCCTCAGGAGTCTCTGTTATGTCTTGGGCGCCTGTTGACTGTGCAACAAATAGTGATCATCTACCGATTAGTTTCAAGTTTGCGTGTAATTTAACTCATCCTGAGCGACATCAGCGCACGTTAATAAATTACAGTTGCTTTAAAGACACGCTAAAATCAGCCCTCCAAATCACTTCTGACACTTGCGCTCAGAGAAGTGCCGAAAGCGAGGCTGCACATCTATGTTCACTACTGGGCCTTGCAAGGCAAATGTCTGAATTTTTGGTTAAGAGAACAAAGGGTGCAATCGCGAACAATTGGTGGAATGCGTAGTGCACGCGTGCATATAGACGACGGAAAGCAGCTTGGAAGAAACTTCTCATCAATCAATGCCCAAAAAATTGGCTGAATTATAGGTATGTTGCAGCAACATTTAAGCACACTGTAGCCTATGCAAAGGAGGAGTATAATACAAATCATTATGATTTCCTTTTCCAATCAGGAAATAAACGAGCTTTGTTTAATTTCATTAGGCGCAACAAGGTGATTCCTCGGGCTGCCAACATTGAATTCCTCGTTCAGTCCCCTGCTTACATTGCAAAGGCCTTAGAGGATAATGCGTGTAGCCTAGAGCTTCGCTCTACATCTGCTTTACCTTCTCCTACTATATTCACATGCACCTCAAGTGATTTCACTGAGGTCTCTATGCCTGAGCTGTCGCAAATTGTTCTGCGCTTATCCCCAGCGGCTCCTGGCCCCGATAAGGACACTTCGTCTTTGATCAAAATTTTGTTCAATGAATCTCCTGCAGACCTGCTGGCTTTAATTAACCATTCTCTTAAAGATCCTTGGATATCGCATGAGTGGCGTCTTGCTGAAATAGTTCCATTGCTTAAAAAGCAAACGGAGTGCTTAACTTTAGACAAAATACGCCCTATTTCGTTAACATGCAACCTAGTGAAATTGGTGGAAAGGGTCCTTCTCAGCCGTGTCATGTCATTCATTTCAGAAAATGCTCTTTTGAATCCATGACAAATTGGTTTCAGGCCGAGTTGTTCAATTTGGTGTGCTCATACTGACCTTGAGAGTCGTATTAAATTAGCTCGCAATAGAAAACAGTTTGCTGCGCTAGTCACCTTGGATGTCAGTAAAGCATACGACTGCGTTGAGCACTCGACTCTATTACTAAGGTAACAGGAACTCAACTTCCCAAGCTATTTTGTAGCCTGGATTTATGTTTTTTTGGAAAATAGAAAATTTTACTGCTGCCAAAATGGTGTTTCCTCAAGGAGAATTCTGCAGACAAGAGGAGTTCCGCAAGGATCAGGTCTCTCACCTGTTCTTTTCAACATTTTTCTAAGCTCAATTCCATGCATTCAAAATGTGAAAACTTATGTGTACGCCGACGATATTGCATTTTTCGCACCAGCAGGTGACATTCACACTCGTTATCGAAACCTGCAAAATTACCTCAATGTTCTTGACAACTGGCTAGGAAGAATTCATCTGTCTGTTAATGTGAAGAAATGCGCATTGTTAGTATTTCCAATTTCTGTTCCTTTAAATATCTGCCTGGTCTCTAGAAATGGCATAATACCTGAAGTTCAGACGGTGAAGTATTTTGGAGTAATATACGACTCTACTCTATCCTGGCGGCCACACATTGAGCAAGTTTCTGCAAAAGGAGTTAGGGCAATTGGCATCCTGCGCACGCTTTGTAGTGCTAGGTCAGGCATGATAACGCATACGCTTCTGATGATATATAAAATGTACATCCGCCCAAATTTGGAGTTCGGGTGTGTTTTATTCTAAGGGGCTCCTGCCTATAAACTTCGCCCTATTCTGCTTTTGGAGCGTGAGGCGCTGCGCCTTTGGCTGGGGCTTCAAAAATATGTCGCCAATGCTGCTCTGCACCTTGAGGTGCGAATGCCATCGTTATAAGCTAGGTTTAGCTTTTTAACAGTTCAAACATTTTTAAAATTGTGTGACTCACCTGTTCACGCTTCCAGTATAATATTTTCATAGTTAACCTTCCGCCTTTTTTAGTGCTGCCTGGTCTCGTTTTCATACCCCGCAGATATGTTATGTGCAGTCCCTCCTTGATCGCATAAATATTCATTTCACAGATGTCCACCAAATGTATAACAACTCCTCATCTGTCCAGATTGAATTCGATGACATGTTCCCATCGAATGCAAAGCGGCAGCCCTTCCCGCTTCCTTCAGGGTCTATTGCAGGACCACTTAAGGGCCTTTCCTTCTCATGTTGTTATTGCAACCGATGCATCCCAGGATCACGAAAAGGCAGCTGTGGGAATTTTTTCGCCTTCACTGGATTGGTCTCTTTCTCTCCGTCTTCCTGAGTTCACTCCAAATTTTCTGGCTGAATTATTAGCAGTAATCTTAGCCTTAGAAAAATTAGAAACTACTATTTCCCAGGTCGTGGTTATGACAGACTCTCTGTTCAATTGCTCTTCCTTATCTTCACCCACTGAGTCTCGGGCATTACGGCTCTTTAAGTTCCTGATTCGGCTCCATCTAAATTCGTCAAGGTTGCTTTGGGTACCAGGTCACATGGGCTTTCACTTAAATGAGGTTGCAGATTCCTTAGCAAGAGCCTTTCTCAGCGGCCCAATTGTTGCTGTCCTGAAAACGTGTGCATATGCAGCTGCGGTGATGTTTCGCAGCTACATAATATTTCAGGAATTTGCTGCCTCGGCTCTTACATCATCTCCTGAATATCAGCATCTTCTGCATCCTTGGAGAAGCAAAGACTGGAGCTCACGCAGACTAGAGGTCTCTTTCACGCGCTTGCGCTGCCAGGTTCCCCTTCTAAATTTTTACGTTCACAGAACTGGCCTGGCAGCTTCCCCACTGTGCCCTTTTTGTGCCGAGCCTGAGACAATAGATCACTTCCTGCTGTTGTGCCGCCGCTTCTCTCATTTGATGAAGCGTCTTTTGCAAATTCCATTTCATCAACTGGGCTTGCCTTTGTCTTCCACGGTTGTTATTTCCATTGGCACTTCTTTGCTTGGACGAAGTGACAGGAGTGTGCGCTCTGCTGTGCAAAATTTTCTTCAAAAAATGCAGCGACTCCCATTCTAATCCCATTCTCGGAACTCTTCCCAGGCACGGGACCGTACCCACACACCTCCCTTCACCGCACTCACCAGTGTTCTTAGGAATTTTTTTGTTTTTCTTGCCCTTATTGCATTACCAGTCGACAAATTGGTGCAGTTGTTATTTGTATGCGGATTTGTTATATGCGCTGCCAATTTTTGTGTGGTGCTAAGCTATTATGTGAGATATCAGGCTTCTTGATTGAGAAAGCTTGCTTTTTTCCAATCTCTCTTCTCATATATGCATGGCAGACTGGTCGCAACATTCTGTTTAAAACCTAGACATTGCTGCAAGGCACCATGATGGGAATTAATGAAAGCCTGTGCATCCTATAATCAAATTGGTGTGCGGTATTTCTTCCAGCTCATCTTCCAGCCCCATCCTTGGAAACATGAAAAAAAATGCGCCACCAGATGCTCTTTATTTCGGATGCTGCCGGTGAAGCACAGAAATCTCTGTATACCAGTGCCTTGCGTTTGCGCTAGAGTCCTGAATGCAGGATGAGTCAAGACAGCCGCTGTTAGCTGTGTGTATACAAAAATGCGACTTAACTGGGAAGCATTCTCTTTCTGACTGATTCGGTTTGATGTTCTAAGAGCATCTGTAGCAACAAAGGAATACCACAGGTCTGAGAAAACACTAAGAAGAGGAGATGGTCATTACGAACAGGAGCCATTTGGCTAAAATGAAGCCTATAAATTAGTACGGCTTCTCATAGTGTGCTCTGTAAGTCAGATTTTTAGAAGGTTTGGTAAGGCAGGACAACGAACCATTGATAAGTCTGCATCAAATGGTTTTCGCTTAAGAAGCTGTAAAGAGGTGCTTTAGGCTTCGTTTCGGAAAAGAGGATTGTAATCGAACAAATTTTAATTAATGCTATACCTGAACGAAAAGCAGTATTTTTTTTGCTAATATGAAATGTGTTCTCGGACATTCCAGAGGAGAGCCTAAATTGGAATGTCATTCCAACCGTTCGTATTATCCTGCGCGGTAATTGTAAGATACCCTTTTCCGTGATAACGTCCTCGGCTCATAACCCGCTGTGTTAGTCTTGCTGCATATGTGGTGAACACATGTCGTTCGTTGCTTTTTCTCCTGTCAAGATTATCAAATGCCATTTTTTGAGGCCTATAGCATTTGTAGTTTCATTTGAGCTGTCCTTCAGTTGACGCCAGGATATTTTTTGAAGGATTTACGTTCGTGGAGTTCGATATGACGACGTCGAGACGAGGACACCGCACACCAAAAAATAATTTTCTGGTCGGCACGTGCCCTTGGAGTCGATAATTTAAGGCCAGCATTTTCCACCCTTCTACCATAGGACTCTCCAGAGGAAGGTGAGTTTCTCTTGAGTGCAGGGCTTCCAGCTCCGACAAGAGTATCTATGAAACATATAACTGAACTGCTCGCGAGCCCACACCCAAGCTTCTTTCTAGCATGCTTTCGAGCATGCTTTCTATATCAAATTATATACTTATTATTAAATTTGCGCTTTTTAGAATTATCCTGGTTCCGTTTCAGTGACTTGAATACGTATAGACATTTTGAATTCCTTCAGCATCAGGATTCAGCATTCAAGATTCAAGATTCATGATTCGGATACTAGGAAATCACATGCAGTTATCGCTTGCGAACAAATGAAGTCGGCCACCAGTGTAAATTTCCAATGCCGAGTTTTTACGAGCATCCGCTTGCGGTGCTCTGCAGCTTGTAGGGGCACATAACTTGCAGCTTCTATAGGAAGGAATTTATTCTGTGCTATTAATAGCTTTAAGAAATGATTGCAAACACAATATGATTTTGAGACTGATTTTGAGGCCGCGAAAGACGGTCGTGCAGCAGATTACAGGCGATTATTTAACGCAGTAATGGTATCGCTTGGAGTTGCCTTCGGAGAAGGTTTTAAATATGATGCAATGAAGATGTATATATGATTTGATCCATATGAGATGCCTCGATTCTCGTAGGATACGCCAGGTACCCTCAATATCAGCCGTAAAAAATGACACACGTGAAATTAGCATTTCGTTATGTTTGCTGCTTTCTCACTTTTCGAAGCAGATTCACGGCGAATGTGCGTATTTTCCAGAAAATGATTTTTGCTCGAAAGACACTCTTAAAAGTGTTTTGATGCAGAGTGCAGGAAAGAGTAGATTTCACTTAGCAGAGGTAACAATGCCGTTCTGTCGAAATGTGCAGTTGAGCACAAAAGAAGCGCTATTCGTTCTTGTCATACGCAGGTAACTCCCCAAGGCGCTATGAATTTCAAGGCTGTTCTCAGCGCAGTGGCCATTTTTGGCTTTCTGATGTCAGGTAAGCAACACCAATGGCCAAGAAATGTTATTTACCTTCTAAAGCACAATTAGTACAGCGTTTATACTAAATCCAATCAAAAAAAATCGCAGATTTTTTTTAAGTGCGTCGCTAATATCAAAAACAATCACTGAACACGAAGAGAAAATTCGTATAACCGTCCTAAAGCATTCATGAAGAAATAAGGCTCAGTGAGACTTTCCAAAGATTGAGAAGTTCGATCTAATGCCCATCATTTAATTATACACTGAAACATTTTAGTTGCGCGCCCATATAGCGGAGATGAATGAACCGCGAGTGGATACTTTCTAGGGCACTCGTGCGCCGCGGTGAGAGAAAAGAGCTGATTTGATAATTGTTGTTTCGCGTTGGCAGTACCGCAAATCCACAATCACAGGAGAAGCCCTGTAGCGCCAGGGGGTATTTTTGTGCGGAGAAAACGTAAGCAAATCAGTTTATCGTCTCGGTGAAGAGTTGTTTCAAAAAAGGGGTTAATTCAAAGGTATATTGGCTTTGGACACGTCCTCTTTCATTGGGATAATAGTGATGAAGACTGATGCGACCGCTTTGTGCAGAAACTATAGAAACAAATTGACCTTTCGTATGACCCAGTGTTGTGACTCTCACCTTTTTGTCCTCTTTTCAGAGGCTATGGCCACGAATGCTGAAGCTGCTGCAGAAGCAAGGGCCGAACCCGTGGCGAACGAACGTGTCCAGGAAGGACCGCAAGAAGCCGGAGCTCGCATTGACCCAACTATCTTGGGATCAATGGTTGGCGGTGGGGTACGTTAGAGCCCGCAGGACCACTCAGGAGGTGTCTGGAAGCCGCACCAACGTTCCACCACTTTTTCTGAAGATATGGACAACACTTTTCGGCAGCCAACGACTGTCGTCATCTTCATGACAGCTTGAGATCTTAGGAGAGCTGGCGATGCACATCGTTTGAAATAAACACGAGTAAAAACGGTACAAAACGTGCGTAATGGTTGCAAAAAGTTAAAAAATATTTATTTCTAGTTCGACCAAGCCCTAAAGAGAGACACAATGGAATGCTTTTGTGTGCAAGCGGGGAGCAGCCCGCCGAAAGAACAGAGTCTGGTCTGCAACAATCTACACGGAGATAACGGAATAAGGAAACACAAAAAAATGCATAAATTAAACATGGCAATGTTGGCGGTGTTCTGTAGAATAGATGTTATCAACATATAGGCCTTTGCCAGGTAGAAAAAAATGCCAGGCAAGGAATTAACCGCGTCAGTGGTTTCGGCAGCTGCCTTTGCTAATGATTCAAGTACTCTAGCAGCAACGAGGCATAAACATACAGCGAGCGGCAGGGACTTGTGGTCCTAGTTGTGGAATTTGCGATGACATACCGAACTCTCTAGGACTTGCGGCACTGTAAGGTCTTCTCAGCAACTCAACATTGTCTTTAGGGTGTATAATGCTGCAAAGCTAAGCCATCAGCAAGGAGTACATCCTTCCGGCAGCTGACAGAAAAACGCCTCACATTGTTCACCAGAATGAGCCTACTCCAAAAAGGATGCGAAAGCTAGGCTTTTGAGGGCGTTCAAGCTATTACACCGAACACAGCGTGCTTACTATGCCTTGTCCTCTGTAGTTCATGCGTTATGCTTTCGAAGTACCGATGAACCAACATGCCCAAATCTAATCCCCACTGAGGTCAACGTTATTCGTGGCCTTGACATGCGCATTGAAAACATTGAAGTGTGGATTTCTGCTAGTGTTATTCCGCAGCCGTGTTGATGAAAAACTGTATGAAATGGCAAATGCAATTTAAGAGAACACTTGATTACGACGCGAACACTACATATATGCGTGGATATTTTTCGTTGATATACCGGCTCGTCACTGAAAGCTCTCTGCAAGGTATTTTTCTACCTTTTCCTAGACATATACACATAAAACAATTTATGAAATTGAATGAATAAATTGCTACGTAACTCAATTGCGTCCTTGCGGATGGTATTCCTTGTCAATAGCTGCATGCCGCTGTTTCCAAGTGCTTATAAGAATAATCTCAGGCTTCTAACGCAGTTGCACCGAGTAGACAAACAAAGCATGTGTTTAGCCCTACTGGCTCATATTTTGCTTAGCTGGGTTGTCGGCACCTCTCCCGACGATATTAGACTCAGGTTAAGCTTTGGTAGAGGTTAAGCTGATCTATACTCTTTGCGCCACAAATGGAAGTTGATGAAGACGACAGGGTGCAATGCACTGTGGAGACATTGTTCATTTTAATTTCTTTCAGGCATTATTTACCTCAAAAACTCTCTGTGCCCCCCAATTCTTCGCTAATCTCTCTATCCGGGAATGAGCCATAGCATGTGGACAACAACCGCAACAATAATGTTGGAGAATACGGGACGCGATCATATGTGTGGTAAGTGTGATTAGGTCGTGATTAGAATTTTTCGCGGTGACAAGCAAAACATTGATATAATTGTATCGACAATTATCAATTTGGCATCGTCGCTGGAGCTCAGATGAATCGCACGGACAAATCTGGTGGTTTGGCTCACGTGGCTAAACCTGTTATAGCAGTTGCCGTGCTCCTCCCACGGCTCCGCGGCTCTCAAGGCGCAGAAAAGGGATGTGCTCTGTCGGTTGTTTCGAGCCATTTTCCACTGCGGCGCGTAGGGAATATCATGAGTCCGAGAAGCAGCGATCGGTTCAGCATTTCACCTACAGCACACCTAGAAAAGAATGTCTGGTGGGGCATACTTCTCACGTTTCCAAGGATGTACACGCAGTTCTTGCAGAAAACACAGCAGACAGTTCCAGATGTTCTGTTTCGTATACACAAACTTTAAAAAAATCAGAAACACTATCAAATACTTTTTAATGACTTCTGAAGAATGCAAGAAATGTTTGAAATCTTTAGGAAAACTTTTGTCACCGATCATTTGGTTTGGATATACCATGTCTCAATGTCCGAAGCACAAAGTACTGTTTTGTACCATTTACTCAAATATTTCTTGTTTTATTTACAAATGAATGCCACTATTGTAGCACAGCTAATCGAATACAAATTATCCAAGTGTTGCTATCCAAGTATAACATTCAGTCCTTCGGCCCATCTATCACCTACACGTGAGTTTCTAAAAAATTGTTTCCAAATCGATTCGAACTGATTGCATTGAAGTGATGGACGGCGACATGCGCAAGCTAAAGAATTGCAATTTCATGTCGGCAAGTATTGATGACTTTTGAACAAATTAAGTGCACAATCTGTAGCGGCTCTACTTCAGCTGAAATCTGAAAGCCAGAGTGTGCACCCTTAAAGCGCTATCCTCAGAACTAGAAAAAACTTCAAACTGGCAAGGACAATAATTATATACTAATTTTCATCCTTATATTTATTAGTCTTTTTCCTTTATGACTCTATTGAAGCGCACTGTAAACGAACGGTGCACTGGGCGAGTTGGTTGTTATTTATGGTTGCTTAAGAAAATTAATGAATGTTTCGAGAATGCGAAACCAAATGAAGACCGTTAGCTAAGTTGTTTTCACGTATGCTTTCGACAATATTGTTTTTGTTGGTGCGACTGAGGGTAGAATGCAAAGAAAAGTGCCGCGCCTGTCCAATGGCTCAAGCCGAGTCACAATAGCTGCCACGTGCAGATAATGGAAGAGTTGAAAGAACTGTGAGAGGAAAGATTGAAAGAAAGGACGCGCGTCGCAACAACCGCGCCATCTGAAGCGATGACGACGGTTTAGCAACAGATACCTCTGGTGACCAGGAGCCATGGCCACATGTGCGACAGCCCAGAGACTCCAGCCCCGTAAGCTGAGTAAACCACCTACCTTTGGACAAATTCGGATATCAACGTGTATATCACAAAACAACGATTCGTTTGGTAGCACTAGCATTCCTCGGCAACCAATTGTTCACCTGCCACGGCCCTCCAAATTTCGCTGTTAATTACGATTTAGAGGAAAAAAGGTCATCGGTACTAACCCTTCACACTTACCAGGAATAAACTACACTATCAACGTTTGGCGCCGAATAGGGCTGATTACTTTGCCCCACTGAAAACCCTTTTCGCCAGGGACACAAATTTGTCACCAATGGTGACGCCAAGTGGAACCAGTCACGGCCCGCGCTCAGAGTGCACGTTATGGAAAATTACTGGAGGCGGTGGTGGTTACATCTTACTGCCACAAAATGGAAGGAATTAGCTGGTGCTTGGGCGCGTCCAGGGTGGCTTCCGGTCGAGGACGACCTCTAGAGTATTGTCCTTGTCTGCTTTTGAGCAGAAATGCGAAATCCGTTGTTGTATTTGTTAGCCTATGGAAAGAAGGCACATATCCACAATGGGTGATCGGCCAAGAATCGGTTGACTATTCACCTGTATTCAGGTAATTAAAATGAAAAGCACGCGGGAAACCAACTCCGGAGGATTCTTCATAATGAATAAAAAAGGGATGACAGTTTTTACTTCAAAATTAGGAATTATAACACTAATTAAAATAATAAAGAGGAACTGCATTCGAAAGCCGATCTTCGTCCTCTGTCTCTGAATTTTCCTTCTCTTTATTTTCCGCCAATACTGCCACTTTGTACTTTTTTCTATGTATATTTATTTTTGTTTCTATATTTGTTTGATATCCCGAACAAAACGCTCGACAGAATTTTTTGTCGCGCATCTGTCGCGCGACACAATTTTGTGTCGCAAACTGAGCGGTCGTGTCGTGCCCTGTGTCGTGCGACAGAGGTTCGTGTCGTGGGTTTTTTAGCGCTACAAAGGTTTCTGTCGCAGCTACTGTCGTGCGAAATAGGGAGTCGTGCCACGCGACAGAGACTTCGTTCCTCAACAGAGTTGCCTGTTGTGGGTTCATCTGCGCGACCGACTTCCAGCACACCTCTTTTCATGCGATAAAAGTGCCTGTCGTGTGGCCTGTCGCGCGACACGACACCTTGCTGTGGGGTGTGCCGCGCGACAGATACCTGTCGTGGAATGTGTCGCACGACAGATACCTGTCGTGTATAAGTCGCGCGACAGATATCTGTCGTAGATTGTGTCGCGCGATAGATACCTATCGTGGGATGTGTCATACGAGAGATTGCTGTCGATGGTAATGTTTTTATTTCAGAATTCTAGAAATACTTTTGTGCCTTCGTGTGACAGCGATAGAATCAAATTGACCAAAGATGCGTTAAAGCGCGTTCACTGTGGCGAGCTGCGAAGAGGTTTGCAAGGTGCTCTGGTCTGTTGGTGACGGGCACCGAGCGAAATGATGTGTTAATTCACAATGGCGAGTAGAGTTTCCAACTCCTTTCCCGTAACCTGGCTATCTCTCCGAACAAGAATTGTTGATGTTGTTAACCTATCAAAAGATGGCACATACCCACACTGGGGGATCGGCCAAGAATCGAGTAGCTATTCACCTGAACACAATTAATAAAAAGGAAAAGCAAGTGGCAGCGCAACACCGGTGAATTCTTCGTCATGAACAGAATAGGGCTGACAGTTTTGATATCAAAATTATAAGAATTATAATATAGAGTGGGATTAAATAATAATGATTAAGTCAAAAAGTAATAATTGATAGAAAAGAAAAGTTTGGAACACTTAGCAAGGCAGTCGGTGAGATTCTATCAGGAAATTGAGAACAGCGGTACAAACAGATCTGTTGCTGGACCCAAGTGTGGTGGCGCCAAATGATAGCAATAGCGGGCTGCTCAAACTAATGCCAAGTATGCTGCAAGGGCTTCTCCAGCAACCTTTTTCTCAGAGAGTTGAATCGGTGACAATACAGCCAAAAATGTTCTATAGATTCAGGCTCACGCCAAATGCACAAAGGGGAGAGAGCACAAACCCGACTTGTGTAACTAGAAATTTTGAGGGGGGATGCGGCAGCGTATCCTCGTCAGTGATACTTCAAGCTGCCGAGAGCAGCAATTTTTCCTGTTCCAATAATATTTAAGGTTCTCATAATCCGGCGATGATAAAAGTTTTGTGTCTTGCATGCTTAAAAACGCACGTCGCCGAAATCTAGATGCTGTAATGTAGTCTGTAGCCGGGATGATTGGCAACACGAGGTTGCTGACAGAAGCTTTTGTGAGATTGTCAGCAATCTCAATTACTGTCACACTGCTGTGACCGGGAACCCATACTAAATGAACACGGCTCAAATGCGGAGGAAGTAGGGATAAGAAAGTTGTTAAAATGGGGCCATCAACATGTGCAGCGAGGGACGAACATCAAATATGAAGAATCAGTAATTACTGCAACTGCTGTATTAGAGGTGTCTAGCTTGCGTAGAGCAAGTACAACTGCTAAAAACTGTGCTTGAAAAATTGGGGTTAAATCTGGAAGGCGCAGTGAAATGGACCAGTCTAAATGCGAGCAAAATATTCCCACACCTGCTTTTTCATTGCATTGGGATGCGTCAGTGGCTATTGCTATATCTGTAGGTAGGGTCCTCAGATGATCTTCTAGTAGACCATGTAGAATACTCAGTCGCAAAAGTTTTGCGTTTTTTTGGGAATATGTCGTCGAAAACATTGTGGATAGCGGGGTCATTGCGAAGCGCAGGAAGGATATCATAAATGTGTACATCTAAAGGCTGAAGTAATTTATGCACAAACACTACCTGAGTGGAATTGAAACAAGACCAGGGGACACCAAAAAAGTAGGTCGGCCGACAACAGAAAATGCTTTGGGAACGGTGGAAATGGGAATCATAGATCCTGAGGTAAGTTTGCACGGTTAAAAATTGAAGTCGTGATAAGAGAGACGGAATGCGGGCTTCAAGGTACAGCACATTGGTAGCCACAAATTTTGGAAGACCGAAGCACATGCGAAGTGCTTTCCTCTCTAAAAGGTCGAGAGGACGAAGTTTATATGTAGCCGAGCCTGAAAACAACACTGATCCAAATTCTAAAATTGGCCTGACATACACAGTGTAGATCATTAATAGCGAATCTCTGCGCATGCCATACTGGTGATGACATAATCTCCTTAGCATGCTCATGGCACGAGCCCCTTTCGCCGCGACAATGTCAACGTGAGGTCGCCAAGTGAGTTTGTTGTCATATATGACCTCTAAGTATTTTAGGGATTGAACCTGCGGTATTATTTTTAACTGGCAAGTGAGAGAGACCACTACAGGAGTGTATAGAGGAAAAACAAGGGTGGCGCACTTGCCGACATTTAAATTCAGGTGTAATGTGCTCAACCAGTGCTCAAGTGTATTCAAATATGACTGCGACAGACCATACAGGGAATATATATCCGGCGCAGCAGCAAAAGACGCAATGTCGTCCGCATAGACGTAAGTGCGTAAATGGTGGTGGCGAGTAATTGAGCACAACATAATATTAAAGAGCACAGGAGAAAGAACAGCTCCTTGCGGTGCCCCTCGCGTTTACGTGTACCTCTCTGAATGAACACCATTATGGACGCAAAAGAATTCCCTGTTATAAAGAAATCCAGATATACATGCAACTATATAATCTGGAAAGTGAAGAGACTGTGGCCTATATATCACTATATATCAGGATGCAGTGTTCTACACTGTCGTAAGCTTTGGCGACGTCTAACGTAACCAATGCCGCGACCAGGCGTTGACTACGAGCAAGGAGAATTCTGCTCTCAAGATCAGCACGTACATTTTATATTGAACACCGTGGCCGGAAACCGAGCTGGCACGGGCTGAGTGTAGTTTTGCGGTGCGCAGTGGCTGACACCCGAATCAGCAACACCCTTTCTATCATTTTTACCACGTTTGATGTTCAAGAAATAGGCCTAATATTATCCAACTCATAGCCTCCACCCTGATTTTTAAGTAAAGGGATCACCTTGGACAGCTTCCACTAAGAAGGTAGCCAAGCGTGTTTGAGAAAGTAGTTTATTAGGTGCAAAAAGGAGTTGGGAAACTCTTCAAAGAGAATCTTGAGCATCTTTGTAGTAACACCATCAGGACCAGGAACAGCAGCTGGCAACCTCTGGACAACTTGTGAAAGCTCTGATAGATTTACTTGTGAGGCATCATCATTTGGTACGACTCATGCAAGCAACATAGGGCGCAAAGGTAGTAAAGACGAGAACCGCTTTTGCAGGCCAGTGGAATTAATTCATCCGCCTGGATAGCTTCTTCAGGTGACATAACTAATGACTGCAAATTATGAGAGGACGTGAGCTGTTTAATAGACGGTAGAAAACCAAATAGTGCACGTCGGTTTCCCGCCTTTGAAAGATAATCGAAGTGTTCTGAGTCATATTTTTCCTTCGCGCGAGAAACTGCTTTTAAAGGTGGCTGCAATAAATTTATAATCATTCCAGTTATTCTGGCATTGGTTATGAAGAAGCGTTTTCCATGCTGCCTTCCTCCGCCTTAAATCTCTCATACAGTCCGCATTCCACCAGTTAGAATTCCCTTTTGTTGGCCTCACCAGGAACTCCGACTTTGTACGGCTTTCATCTATAGCCAGACATAAGCTTGCTGACTGGTGGACCTCGGCGATGTTAGACACTGAAGCAAGGGCAAAGCGCAACACCGTTTGAAATCTGTCATAATTTAAATGTGACCGCAACTGAGAAGACGAAGGAGTAACACGACATATGATATCAAAATGAATAAGTATATGGTCACTTGATGTGCCGCTATCAACAGTCGACCAATTCGTTACGCCAATTCCAGGGCTAATGAACGTGAGATCTAAAACATATTGAGCGTGTGAGGGAAGATAAGTGGCCGATCCTCAATTTAAGCACATCAGGTTGTGATCAGAAACGCAGTTCCAAAAGCGCTTGCCGCATGTATTAGTCCTAAACCCCACGACAAATGGTGAGAATTTAAGTCCCCAGCCACGAGAACTGGAATTTTACAGTTAGCGAGTAACAAGTCCTGAGGTCTAACATCATGGACTCTATTGGGGAAATAACAATTTGCTATTGAAAATGGAGAGCACCCAGGAAGTACAAAGTCTAGTGCCAAAATCTCACAGTCAGGAGACATTTGTTGAAAAGATACCATAGCCCTGTGGCAAAAATTCGAAGAGACTAAAGTTAGTAAACCCCCTCCTCTTGACTGGCGGTCTAGGCGAAATGAACGGTAATCTTTGATATGAAAATGTTTGTCGGTTGAAAGCCACGTTTCTTGCAGAATTATGACTTTCGATTTAAGCTGCGTAGAAATGCAGTGTAAATCTGTGGAAGCGGAAAGAATAGAGCGACAGTTCCACTGCCGAACTCGCAACGGCGCTATGGTTGCGAAATCCCAGCAGCAGCAACTGCCTGCTCCAAAATGGCATACTTCTGTTTAGTGCCAAGCTGCTGCTTCTTTGATTTGGGCTGGGGGCCCAGAGAAGACAACGAATGAGACATGGGGGAGCCGCTGCGCTTAAGAAGCCTCGCAGCAGCGCTCTACCATCTCGGAATCATAGATTATACCATCCCTCGAAGTACCCGAGTGTAGGTACAGCGGAAAGGGGCAGAAGTTTGTTCCTGGGGCTGTGATGCTACTGGAATTGTAGACCGGATAAGAGAAGAGGGAATTGGCTGCCGAAAGAGGTGCCAAACCGGCCAGCACGGTATGTGTAAGCTGAGTCGCTAGAACGTTTGTAATGCAATCCGACACACTTGCGACAATCCTTTCTACCATTTTAGACATGGAAGCCTCCACAGCAGCCGCAATTGCCTGGGACAGCGTTGAGTCTACCATGACACCTTGCCGAGCGATCACACCGGCATAACCGTGGGCACGTTCTTTGTCCTCAGAAATAGCGTCACGGCGCGAACAGCGTTTTCTTTCAATTATCCCCAGAATTTGGATTTCCTGAGCTCGAGAGGGACAATTTGAGTAGTTTGCAGAGTGGGCACCACCGCAAAGGCAACACTTTTCATTCTTCTCAGTGCAAGTGCTCGTTGAATGACCATCCCCACAGTTGCAACACTTCAAGTTGGATTTGCAACCGCCCACGCTATATGCATAGCGCCAGCAGTTGTTACACTGCAGAGGCCGAGATGATAACGGCTCTACCCGAAAACTTAGAGGCCATGCCTTGATTTCAGAGGGGCAGGAAGTGCCGGCAAAGGTAGCAATCAATGATTCAGTGGGCATCCGCAAGTTGTTTACATCCCGGCAACAGCGGTGCGCAGAAACAACACCTGCAGCCCAGAGAAGCTCAAGAGTCTCTGCCGGATACAGGGAAGAGTCTACGCTTCGTCCAATACCTTTCGTGCACGCCAGATGTGAAGGGATGAAAGAACTTACGGGAAGGGAGGCAAATGATGAAGAGTTTAGCAAATCTCTTACACTGGCTAGGTCTAGCGATCTGCATAGAATCCCGCCGCGTCCACACTGGCGTACCTCTGAGATTGACTCATAATGAGAAGTCGCCGACTGGAGAGCAGCCCGAACAGCACCAGGGTTGTTCATCTCGATTGCACCACCATCCTTAAGCACCAGCGAGACAGGGATACTGCCGACACCACTGCGCAAAAAAGCTTTCAACAGCAGGAGATCAGTGGACAGACAAGCCGACCAGAGGGAGCTCCCCTGGCCGGGAGTCTGGGTCGACATATCCCGGGCTTACTGCCTTACCGCGCAAAGACGCAGAGAGAAAAGGCCAATACCAGCCACCCGAAACTTAGCCGATCGTTCCCAGCAGAGCAGAGCAGACAGTGGGCACCTGACCTTGACTTCCTCTTTGAGAGGCGTGCAGCCGATGCTCAGGGAAATCTTCTTCTTGGAGTAGAGGAGAGGCACTGCTCGAGCACCCACTTCATTCTCTTCAGTTCCCACATTACAGTGTGACGAAAGTAGGGCATGTTCAAGAGTAATGCGGCTTTAAAAGCACAGAAAGCTGTAATGCAAAGCGACGAAGCCAGCGGTGCCTGCGTATTCGCATGTGCTTGCGGTAGCGGCAAGCAGCCAGCCACGACAGCGCCTGCCCATCAA
>JARKHS020030640.1:0-29684 GCA_030143305.2 Amblyomma americanum | reverse complement strand
CGTAAGCAAAACAGAGTCTGCTTTATCGCGAGTTTGGCAGTACCCATGGCAGAAAGAAGTCAAGGTGAACGAGTTGTCATTCTCCGCCTGCTGGAGAAGGAGACACTTGGCAGCAAGAGCCACTCTTCAGAGACCACACAAATTTCAAATACTGCCCCCTATAAACTCTTTAGAAGGACGGACACACAGGACTGCTCCACAAGAAATTATTCAGGGAAAAGAAGTTGAACTCACCGGGCGGTTCGAAAGAGCAGTACCTTTGTAAAGAACACCAGCGTTTCATCACATTCAGTATTCATATTACTCAACTGTGCCTGCTGGACTTACATCATATTCAACGACTCGGGAGTTTCATGTGCCGAAACATGGATGAGTACGCCAGTCAGCCTTTCAACCCCCAAACATAGGAGCATCAACTGGAGCACCTGGCAGCACTGCTTATGTCTCGTTTGCAGCCGGTTTCAGAGTGCACTGCAGTGAGGAGCAGATATGGAGCAACATCGGAGGGAGGAGTCTGTGCTAAACTTGACAAATTATTAATGTGATTGCGTTAAAGGCCCTATCACCCAGAAAATCTGGCGTCGGCAATGCGAGCGACAAATAGTGGCATAAGGCGGCCATCTGCTGGAGAAGAAACCTAGATGGGCCACCTAGGTCACCTGACCTTGTGTTATCACAACCTGCCCACTAGGCTGTTAAATTAATGGCTGATTGCAAGAGTTGCTCAGGAAGAGCAAGATGGGTCGCACAAGCCCCACCGGTGGCAGCGCCTGCCATCACAGGGCAGTGCCACATTCCTTAACTGCTGCACCACAGCGGAAGAAGTGGTGTTTAGTTTGTGGGGGTTTAACATCCCAAAGCGACTCAGGCTATGAGGGACGCCGTAGTGACAGGCTCCGGAAAATTCGACAACCTGGGGTTCTTTAATGTGCACTGACATCGCACAGTGCACGGCAGGCTGCTAGAATTTTGCCGGGATCGAACCTGCGTCTTTCAGGTCAGACACCAAGCTCCACAACCTCTGAGCCACCGCGGTGGCATGGAAGAGTGGTGTGAGGACTCCCAGGTACCTATCAATGTAAAGTTTAGAATGACCAATTCCACATATATGAGCAATTTCATTAATGCTACCGCATCATACCCTTAAGGCGGAACTTAAGTGCACCCAACAATTTTTTTCCTCGCTTCAAACAGAAATCAATCAAATTAACTTTCCTAGAATAAATTCCATTGCATAGTACCATGTAACTTACTACCTTTTACATTTTTACTATGCTCACCTCTCTATGCAATTGAAGGCTGAATATGCCGCAGAAACATTTCTCAAATTAGCAAATTAGGATTTTTTGTTTGGCACAGATTAAGTTATCTGATCGCTGCAAACATTTTATGGGTTTTTTGCCTTCCAGAAAACTTGGGAAAATAGTTAGAATGACTACTGTGAGAACATATGTTTGACAAACTCAAATTCGCATAGTTCTGTATCTTTCAGATTTTTCAATAAAGAAAGAAAAATAAAACCAATTCATTTCGAATTATTGTGGGTAAAAGCATGTCTTTTATTCACACGCAAAAAAAAATTGTGTAAAATATTTCATATTCTACAAACTCTTGTTGGACTCCGTTTTTCTACCGTTTGGGAAGTTGAGATAGCAGCCATGGCAGGAGAAAATTTGGACAAAAACAAGCTGGGATAATGTTTGCCAGAGTAATGTAATAAACCACAATTTTGTTTAAGGCAATCAAAGATGGTCAAGCTCAAAGTCAGGGTCAGCTGGCGTGGAATGGCTTCTCAAAAAAGAATCAATCTGCTAGCGTACACCCGGTATGACCGCCAGGCACCACAGCCGCAAACTGATATGTAAAAAAAAAAATCCATTTTGAGTGAGCCAGCATGTTCGAGCACAGTTCCATGGCCACTAATCGCCCCATTCAGACTATGATTGCCAAGTTAGAGCGAAGGAAAGTGCGTTTTTTCCACTCCACGGAAAAGTGAAGCCGCCCTGGCATTTGAACTAATACCTTGTCCAAGATTGCCACCGTGGTACCCCGCCTTAACGACAGACTATTTAATACAGACTATGTATTTAAAGAACAATGGGTGCTGGTTATCGATGTAGGTAAAGCTTCACTGGTAACTTGAGTTGTATCCAATTACAGTCTTAATGATAGGGTTGCAACTAGTCTTATTTTAGTTTCTACACTCTATATTACAAAATGCCACATGCTCTAATGCTTCAGAACTTTCATGCAGCACTTTCATGGTTCGTGCATTGCAGAACTGAACACCTGTCAGCCACTTTAAAATATGGAATGATCAATGGGATCATTCCACAATGGATGAGCAGCTATAGTAACCTATACATGAAGTATGAGGGTTTTTAAAGAGTCAAGCCAAGGTCATCGGCGCCGCAATTCGACCTTAAAGTGGAGGAGCGGCGGAGGTGTCACAGCCACGTGACGCACCACGTCACTCACCACCGCCATACCGACCACTGCTGCGACAGCTGCCTTGGCAGCTGCGGCCAAGTGACTAACCTCTAGACTCACCATTTGCTGGAAAAAGAAGCCGGCGCCGCATTGCAGTTCTTGCTATGGACGGAGTGATCTACGTCGTCGGGACGGTTTCGCTAAACCATGCTTAGCTGAGCTTAATGCATAAGCACTTCTGTCCACACTAAATGGGTTTCAGGGGTCAGTCTGTGTGAAGCCCGGCCAAGTGAAACTGAGGGAGAGTGCCAGCACCGCCAACAACAAAGAACGGAAGCGTGTCAAGTGAAACTGAGGGAGAGTGCCAGCACCGCCAACAACAAAGAACGGAAGCGTGTGAGACAGGCTGCAGAAACGCCAGCAGTGGCCATCTCAATCTCGCTGCGAGTAGGTGGTGGCGTCCACCTATAGGAGGCAGTTATGATCCTTTCCCTTTCTTAAAATCAGCAGAAGGTTTAGACCGTTGATCTTGAGGAAAGGAATGGGGCATAACTGGCTCCCTGGATCAGTGGACACCTGTCACACTGAGGTGCATGGCAGTGGTGTCCACCTGCAAAAAACAGTGCTTTCGCAGAATATTTTACCACTGCTAAACAGCCAGCTATTTTTTACACATCCTCATGAACAAAAAAAAATATCCCCACAAGACATTAACAGCTGGCAAGAGCTTAAACGAAAATGAGCAACCTTACTCACCCTTTGGTAAGCTTACAAATGTCACCTTGCTGAATGCATTTGCCTGGGTCATCCCAGACAGAAACATTTATCGATCCTGATCGGTCTGCCACCTTGCAAGTCCGAACTTCGTGTCCTTCTTTAGTCATGTTGGGCCGGCCTAGTGAGGGATGCAAGCCTTTAGCATGGGCACTAGGTGGTGAAAGATCAACGTTATTTCAAACTAGTGTTCAAATCCTGCTCAAACAACATGAAAAACTGGCTACAACACAAAGGCATGTGTATTTATTGAAAGGCAAAAGCTTACAGTTAGAAACCGAAGTCTCTCATAATGGGCAATGCAAACTAGATTTGCATGTGAGGTAGGTATTTTTTTCTTAGCAACCATGACTGCTGTCTACAACCGATGGTAATATAAGTTTTATTCACAAATAACCAAAAACTAAAGAAAAAAAAACAGAGTGCTGGCCACAGAAAAAAAAGGGGCAGGTGAGAAGATAGGAAAGCAGAATAAAAAGGATAGAGAGAAAGAGTAGAGGAGAGACTATGCACAGCTATATACAAAGTCCACAATGCCACACATTCACACAATCAAAATAAAATAATAAACCACTTGTGCACACGTCCTATTTCTGTTCCACACGACAAGCAAGCTGTCAACTATGTACACATAATACTAAAGTGAAGAGTTGTCATCCAGCGTTACCTTTTAAATTTCCATGAAGCTGCAGACAAGTACAGATCCTTGTAGAATGAGTTTTGTGACATTTCTTATTGTAGCTAACAAAGCACCTAGATAACTATTAATCACTTGTTTGTATAGCACACTGGATGAAGTAGCTGAAATAGCTTTTTTACGCCTAACTTTGCATGTGAAAAAATACAAAAATGCTTAGAAAAGTCAAATATGGCTGCAATAAAGCAAGAAAAGGTTTCAATAATTCACCATGTACATTGTCACGGCAGCAAAATATTTTTCTGACATATGTAGCAACCTGAAACTCATGACTAAAGCAAGTGAGAGTTCAGAGTAAATCAAATATTTAACTTTGTATGCATTCTGATGCATACCAAGATAACGTTGATAAGAGTAAAACAGTAGTCACTGAAATTGGGCTAGCTGACTATCATGCTCTGGGCTGGACCTGCATAAATATGAATACAGATAGACACTTACACAGGTCAAGCACTGTACTACACAGCTGGATTCAAATTTGATGGCCTATGTGCATTGTCTGAGTGTGTAGCATGACACTAGTAATCAGACGTTGCATGCATACTTTACCGGACCCTTTAAAAAGGAACATGAACACTATAGTTACTCAAAGCATTTGAACACAACACGGAAAAGCTCTATTCACAAGTGCCAGTTCATATTTAATAACAGCCTCATAATACAGTGCCTGTCCTGTGTCTGCATTTTTTTGCAGAGACAAAGTCCAAATAGATGGAAAGTGAAACTCAGCAAGGATAAAAATATTCATCTAAGCCCATTCATTTCCAGTCATAAGAGGGCAGGGGCAGTACAGCCACATTTGAGAGAGAAAAAGAAAAAAACTGATGCCCCTTGGCACTCAGTTCAAAGTAACACCAGTGATATGGTAAAGTTGGCACTTCACCCATACTTCAAACTGGCTATTTCTTGCCAATACTGAGGCACTGAATTCAATGCACAGCCAGGTACCAACGTCAGCATGCTTAACACGAACGCTGGAGCACGTGCGTGTCTTCCACTGACATTAGCACCACTGGATCTGATGGTGTAGGCGGAGCACGAGCTTGCTCCAACCGCCGCAAACACACCATGCGGCATGGTCTTGGACTCAGCGGCCAGCGCTCAGGGGCTGTAATATCAGCACAGAACACGCAGTCGAGCATTCATGTTAAGCGTGCTGATGGTGGTACATCTTTCCAGACGGGGTCCCATGTGCGGTTCAGTGACATGCACATAAGAACTGACCTTTTACATTTAAGTGTCCAGCACAGCTGTCACTGCAAACTTAGTTGTTAAAAGTTAAGAAATGTTTCAAAGATGGGAATGCTTGCAGATAAGCTATGAGAAAGGCTACAAGAAATTTACACTATATTGTGCAATTGCCAGGAATAGAACAATGAGGAGACAATGGGGAAAGCACCTCACAGTTCAAAAAACAGCACCGACTAAAAAGGTGTGCATGCACTACAGCCACAGGAATCCTTGTTTCAAAACAGGAGAGTATATATTTCTAATACATTGCCATAATACTTACAGGGATGCTACAGAAGTTACCCACATGTCTTATCACAACGTCTAAAAAGGAGTGTACTGCCAAATACAAATAGGGTACCAGATTTGTGTAGGTATGACAACTCTTACTCGAGTTATTTTACTGTCAGTATAGCTCCTCTCACTGAACTGAAAATATTGGCCCACTCAAACACACCTCAACACGTCACATACAAAAGGATCCCCGATCAAGCAACACTAATTTGCGCCTACTCGAGGAATTTCCGCAGTGATTCACATACATTTTTCCCCTCACAGGCTTAACCGAAGAGCCTAACGGCACCCGCTTGTTACACGCAGCTGCCACGCTTGACAGCGCCAGCGACAGCACCGTTAGGACAACTGGACACAAGGCTTTTAGTCCCTCAATGAACACACAGCAGTTGTGTGCATCTCCTTCGTTGAGATCTTAAAAGTACTACGCCAACACAAAAAGAAAGTTCACAGCAGCACATAACAAATTAGCTCGATTTCTTTGCACGTGACCTCTGTGTTGCAAGTTGATTTCGGAAAAACAAAGCAAACGTATGAATCGGCAGACCGTGCCGCCATCGCGCCTGCCAAAGCATTAAATTCGAGATGCTAAATGACCTGTTGCATGCTTCATGAGAGATGATGGCGCGAGGAAGATCCTCCCACACGAACGCACGGGCACGCAGGCACCGACAGACGCGCACGGACATGCTACGCACGCACACCACAAATATGAATGAGGCTTACCTATTTCCAACACGATGAATATAATACTGAGGTTTTTCATGCCCGGCTTCAGATCTCGTATTGTTGTCGACTCCATAAATATCGGTCCTTCCAGACGCCTAAACGGTACAACGGGACCGGGAAGGAAGCATGTTGAACAGCACTCAAGTTTCAGCAAAACGGAACACATATGAAGCGCACGACGACTCTTTGAGGAGCGTGCGAAGCGCGTGCGAGGCCGACTCGCTTACCTGCTGGAAAACACCGACACGAGTGTCACGATAGACGCGCTAACCGCGCAGTACGCCTATCGTCCATGGCTGCAAGCGCAGAAGCTGAGGTTAGCCACCATTTCAGGGTTTGCATTCGTACCGCCGCAATAACGCTTTTCTTGCGTATAGAAGAAACCTACTTTCGGAAGAGAAGAGCGCTCTACTGCGTACAGTCCGCATCAGCTCACGGCTCGTCGACCCGTCGATGCCACCGCGCCGCAACCCTCACTCCCACTCCCGAACGCCAGCCAGCCACAGAAGGTGCGTTCCAATACCTCCAAGTAGACTACTTGGACGTCTTGTGACGCCCCCGTCTTGTGACGCGTTCCATTTCTCACGAAGCCGTCTATTGGTGAATTCCAAACGCAGGCCCGGAGTGCCTGAATCCGGCGCAGAGCGCGCGACCTGAAATTGCGATTGGAGTACACCTCCTGGCCAGAGCATGTAGATGGCGCTCGCGAACTGCTGGAAGTAAGGGGCTGGCATCGAGGCACCCTAGCTGAAGGAGGCTAGCTTTGGGAGCTTTGGGGCTGAGGGAGGCTAGCTTTGGGAGCACATGGCAATACACCAAATCAGGGGGTACAGGGTAATATGGGATGGGCGTCGTTCGACAGCAGAGAAGCTAGCAGTAAGATAGCATTTGAGGAAAGGTTGAGAAAAATGGGGGGAAAAGCAGTTGGCTTTCTGGGTATTTAAGTTTCGACCACTGCCATTTTAGCCTCATTGTGAACAAGGAACCCGTACGGGTCCCGAAACGTCAATTTGTTTTTACTTTGACTTGGTCAGTGACTGTAATCTTTTGCTTATGCCTGTTCACTTCGGTTCCTCTGAAATTACAGTGTTCCTCGAGCAATGGTCACATTTATCACGTTCAGCTTGCTTATTCCTTTGGTATTACAGTAGACGTTACACGAAAAAAACGCCGCGAAAAACTGAGGACGGAAGGGTAAAAGACGCGACTTTCTGCATTGAAATATACAGCAGACACCGATTTTCCGGGACATGCCATCTAACTTCCGGTGGCTTCACTTGCGCCCACTTCAGAAAGCGGGAATGCGGCATCCAGCCACCTAGTGGAGATCAGTATCCGGAGTTCCCGGGTTCGAACCCGACCGCGGCGGCTGCGTTTTTATGGAGGAAAAACGCTAAGGCGCCCGTGTGCTGTGCGATGTCAGTGCACGTTAAAGATCCCCAGGTGGTCGAAATTATTCCGGAGCCCTCTACTACGGACCTATTTGTTCCTCTCTTCTTTCACTCCCTCCTTTATCCCTTCCCTTACGGCGCGGTTCAGGTGTCCAACGATATATGAGACAGATACTGCGCCATTTCCTTTCCACCAAAAACCAATTATTATTATTATTATTATTATTATTATTATTATTATTATTATTATTATTATTATTATTATTATTGCGGGCGTCGGACTGTGCCCGGAGTATAGGGAAAGAAAAATGTGAGTCATTCCATTATGTTATTTGGTACGCAAAGTAGTAGCTAATTAATCTTCGTGGACGTGCGATTCCTAGCAGTGAATCACACAGAAGAAAATCGTGCGGTGGAGAGCTTTGCTACAGCAGCGGACGCTGTAGGTCTGTTTACGTGGTCTGTTTACGTGACCCGTCAGAATTGGAACGCATCGGCCTGCCGTACGCACCAAGAGCTCGGCCGGCTCGGCCTGGCTTGGCCGCTCGACTGGCGCGGCCTGCCGCCGTTGCTATGGTAGCTAGGTAACCGTCGTTAGGGTGACCCCCCCCCCCCCTTACACCCTTAACACGTTTTGCCCGACAGCAGAGACAGCCTTTGAGATCAACGATAGGCTTGTCTGCGGCACGTGACTTTGCTCCGCCCCTTGGCTTTTTGAAATTGTCAGCGGGTGGCCCAGCTAGCGTCAAACTCTGGCACGGGTCGGCCCGGTATTGTACTGCCTCCGGGATCGGTCCGGGGAATATTAGCGCGGCGCGTCTTTTCTTTCACTATTTGCTCTCCTAACCTATACCCCTCCTACTTTCAGCACGCGGCAGCGAGCGTGGCTCGGTCTGAGCCAGCAGGCAGGGCCGAGCTCTTTCCTTTTCCTTCTTCCTCTCAGAAACGTCAGTCAGAAAGCGTCAAGTGGTGAGAGGTTAGCACGGCCGGTCTCGAGAGGAGCCCCCCCCCCCCCCCCCCCCCATCCTCGAGATCGGCCGTGTCCCTAGCGGAAATTGTTGCTGTTGTTAGCCTATCAAAAGATGGCACATACCCACACTGGGAGATCGGCCAAGAATCGGGTGACTATTCACCTATATTCGCGTAATTAAAATGAAAAGCATGCGGGAAGCAACACCGGAGGATTCTTCCTCATGAACAGAAAAGGGGTTAATAATAATAATAATTGGTTTTTTGGGGAAAGGAAATGGCGCAGTATCTGTCTCATATATCGTTGGACACCTGAACCGCGCCGCAAGAAAGGAAGAAAGTGGTGCCGTAGTGGAGGGCTCCGGAATAATTTCGACCACCTGGTGATCTTTAACGTGCGCTGACATCGCACAGCACAAGGGCGCCTTCTCGTTTTCCTCCATAAAAACGCAGCCGCTGCAGTCGGGTTCGAATCCGGGAACTCCGGATCTGTAGTCGAGCGCCCTAACAACTGAGCCACCGCGGCGGGTTTTGATTTCAAAATTAGTAATAACAATAATAATAATCATAAAGAGAGGGACTGGAACAGAATTATTAAGTCAAAATGTAATAATTGAGAGGAAATAAAATTTTGTAACCCTTAGCATGGCAGTCGGTGAGATTCTAGCAGGAAATTTAGAACAGCGGTACTAACAGATTTGTGGCTGAGCCCAAATGTGGTGGCACCAAATGATAGCAAGAGCGGGCAGCTTAAACTAAGGCCAAGGGGCCGCAAGGGCTCCTCCAGCAACCTTCTTCTCAAAGAGGTGTGCGGGTTTTGATTTCAAAATTAGTAATAACAATAATAATAATCATAAAGAGAGGGACTGGAACAGAATTATTAAGTCAAAATGTAATAATTGAGAGGAAATAAAATTTTGTAACCCTTAGCATGGCAGTCGGTGAGATTCTAGCAGGAAATTTAGAACAGCGGTACTAACAGATTTGTGGCTGAGCCCAAATGTGGTGGCACCAAATGATAGCAAGAGCGGGCAGCTTAAACTAAGACCAAGGGACCGCAAGGGCTCCTCCAGCAACCTTCTTCTCAAAGAGGTGTGCGGGTTTTGATTTCAAAATTAGTAATAACAATAATAATAATCATAAAGAGAGGGACTGGAACAGAATTATTAAGTCAAAATGTAATAATTGAGAGGAAATAAAATTTTTTAACCCTTAGCATGGCAGTCGGTGAGATTCTAGCAGGAAATTTAGAACCGCGGTACTAACAGATTTGTGGCTGAGCCCAAATGTGGTGGCACCAAATGATAGCAAGAGCGGGCAGCTTAAACTAAGGCCAAGGGGCCACAAGGGCTCCTCCAGCAACCTTCTTCTCAAAGAGGTGTGCGGGTTTTGATTTCAAAATTAGTAATAACAATAATAATAATCATAAAGAGAGGGACTGGAACAGAATTATTAAGTCAAAATGTAATAATTGAGAGGAAATAAAATTTTGTAACCCTTAGCATGGCAGTCGGTGAGATTCTAGCAGGAAATTTAGAACAGCGGTACTAACAGATTTGTGGCTGAGCCCAAATGTGGTGGCACCAAATGATAGCAAGAGCGGGCAGCTTAAACTAAGGCCAAGGGGCCACAAGGGCTCCTCCAGCAACCTTCTTCTCAAAGAGGTGTGCGGGTTTTGATTTCAAAATTAGTAATAACAATAATAATAATCATAAAGAGAGGGACTGGAACAGAATTATTAAGTCAAAATGTAATAATTGAGAGGAAATAAAATTTTGTAACCCTTAGCATGGCAGTCGGTGAGATTCTAGCAGGAAATTTAGAACAGCGGTACTAACAGATTTGTGGCTGAGCCCAAATGTGGTGGCACCAAATGATAGCAAGAGCGGGCAGCTTAAACTAAGGCCAAGGGGCCACAAGGGCTCCTCCAGCAACCTTCTTCTCAAAGAGGTGTGCGGGTTTTGATTTCAAAATTAGTAATAACAATAATAATAATCATAAAGAGAGGGACTGGAACAGAATTATTAAGTCAAAATGTAATAATTGAGAGGAAATAAAATTTTGTAACCCTTAGCATGGCAGTCGGTGAGATTCTAGCAGGAAATTTAGAACAGCGGTACTAACAGATTTGTGGCTGAGCCCAAATGTGGTGGCACCAAATGATAGCAAGAGCGGGCAGCTTAAACTAAGACCAAGGGACCGCAAGGGCTCCTCCAGCAACCTTCTTCTCAAAGGGGTGTATCGGCGACAATAGAGCGAAAAATGCTCAATAGGTTCAGGCTCACTGCAAAATGCACAACGGGGAGAGAGCGCCAAACCCGACCTGTGTAAATAGAAATTTAGAGTAGGGATACGGCACCGCAGCCTCGTCAGAGATACTTCAAGCTGCGGAGATCGACAAACTTGCCTATTCCAAGAATATCTGAGGTGCTGATAATCCGCCGATGTTAAAAGTGTTGGTCTTTCGTGCTTAAAAGCGCACATCGCCGAAACCTAGATGCTGTAATATAGGCTGTATCCGGGATGATAGCCAACACAGGGCCGCTTAGGGAAGCCTTTGCGAGCGATCAGCACTCTCATTATCTGTCACACTGCTGTAACCGGGAACCCATACTAAATGAACAAGATTCAAATGCGGAGGAAGCAGGGACAAGAATGTGTTGGAGATGCGACCGTCAACATGCGCGGCGAGGGACGAACACAGAGATAAATAATCGGTAATTACTGCCACTGCGGTAATAGAGGGGTCTAGCTTGCGCAGGGCAAGTACTACTGCTAGAAACTCTGCTTGAAAAATAGGGGTGAACTCTGGAAGCCGCAGTGAAAAGGACCAGTCTAAATGTGAACAGAATATTCCCACACCTGCCTTTTCATTGCACTGCGATGCGTCGGTTACTATTGCAATATTTGTAGGTAGGGTCCTTACATGATCGTCTAGTAGACCATTTACAGGGTGGCAAAAGCTTTGCATTTTGGGGGAAGATATCGTCGAAAACAATGTGGACAGCGGGCCCTATGCATAGCGCACGAAGGATGTCATCAATTTTCACATCTAAAGGCTTAAGTAAGCTTTGCACACACACTACCTGTGGGGTATGAAAACGAGACCAGAGGGCACTAAAAAAAGAGGTCGGCTGGCAACAGAAAATGCTTTGTGAACGGTGGAAATCAGATTCGTAGATTCTTAGGTAAGTCTGCACAGTAAAAATTGAAGACGAGATAAGAGAGGGGGAATGCGGGCTTCAAGGTACAGCACATTGGTAGCCACAAATTTTGGGAGGCCGAGGCACATCCTGAGTGCTTCCCTCTCCAAATGGACGAGAGGACGAAGTTTGTATTGTAAGGTTTCTGGCGACAGCCCGTCTGGTTCAGCTGCGTAGTCGGCCCGGGACGCCTGCAGCCGGGGTCACTGCACGGCGATAGGCATCTTGGTTCCCACGGCCGGTCCTCGCTTGGTTTATTGGATTCGAGACGGAGGATTCTGCTGCCGTTTGTAAACAACATTGTTCCCGGAAGATCGACCGTGCGGCACGGAGGCAGTTAGCGACCGCCAGAACCGAGCAGGGGTGGCTCACCCCTTCAACTGTGCCTGCTCGCCGGCGCCTCGCCCATTCGGACTTCCCGGAAGACGTGTTCGGCTTGACAGCGTGAGAACTGTCGTTCGGACGCGAAGACAACGCTCTCTCTGGTGGGGAGATGGTCCAGCGGCACCCTCGGCGAGGCATGTGACGGGGGCGTGTCCCCTATGTGAAGTGGTGTGTGTGTGTGTGTGTGTGTGTGTGTGTGTGTGTGTGCGTGCGTGCGTGCGTGCGTGCGTGCGTGCGTGCGTGCGTGCGTGCGTGTGTGTGTGTGTGTGTGTGTGTGTGTGTGTGTGTGTGTGTGTGTGTGTGTGTGTGTGTGTGTGTGTGTGTGTGTGTGTGTGTGTGTGTGTGTGTGTGTGTGTGTGTGCGCGCGCGCGCGTGCGTGCGACAGCGCAAGTTAGACCACGCCCAACCTGGCGAAGACCTCCTCGAACCTGGGGAATCCTAGGGACCGGACCCTTTTTAAACCGGACGACGAGTGCCATGAGGAAGGAATCCTAGATCATCCGCAGATCTCCTCAGATCCTCCAACCTTCCCCCATCACCCTCCAATGGGTTCCTAAATCTTGTAAATAATGTAAAATAAAACCCCCTGTACTGTTTCCTTCATAACCAAGTCCGACAACGCCATTCGGAGAAGGGACCTGCGGCGCTGAAAGAGTCAGCTCACTCAAGGACCCCTCATCTCCAACAGTATGTAGCCGAGCCTGAAAACAACACAGATATAAATTCTAAAATTGGCCTGACATACATTTTGTAAATCATTATTAGCGCATCTCTTCGCATGCCGTACCGGTGACTACATAGTCTACGTAACATGCCCACGGCACGAGCCCCTTTCACCGCGACATGGACAATGTGGGGTTGCCAGGTGAGTTTCTCGTCATAAATGACCCTATCTCTAAAATGTTCAATCTCTGCAGGTTCAATCTCTAAAATGGTATCTAAAATATATTGAACCTGCGGTAATGGTTGCAAGTGGCAAGTGAGAGAGACCACTACAGGATTCTTAGAGGGAAAACAGGGATGGCGCAATTGCTAACATTTAACTTCAGGTGTAAGCTATTCAGCCAGTGCTCAAGTGTACTCAGATATGACTGCAACAGACAATGCAGCGAATGTATATTCGGCGCAGCCACAAAAAACGCAATGTCGTCCGCATAGACGTAAGTGCGTGCATGTCGATGGAGAGGGATTGAGCTCAACAGAATATTAAAGAGCACAGGAGAAAGAACAGCTCCTTGCGGTACACCTCTCGTTTCTTTGTACCTCTCTGAATGCACACCATTATGGATGCAAAATAATTCCCTGTTATAAAGAAATGCAGATATCCAAGCAACTATATAATATTGAAACTGAAGAGACTGTAGCCTATGTATTAGGATGGAGTGATGTACACTGTCGTAAGCTTTGGTGACGTCTAGCGTAACCAAAGCCGCGTCCTGGCGTTGACGACGAGCAAGGAGAATTCTGCTCTCAAGAACAGCATGTGCATTCCATATCGAACACCGTGGCCGGAATCCGAGTTGACACGGGCGGAGTATATTTTTGCTGTCCACGAAGGCTGACACCCGAATTAGTAACACCCTTTCTATTAATTTTACCACGTTCGATGTTAAAGAAATTGGCCTAATATTATCCAATTTATAGCCTCCACCCTTATATTTCAGTAAAGGAATCACCTTGGCTAGCTTCCACTCAGGAGGTATCCAAGCGTGTTTGCTGGAGTAGTTTATGAGGTGCAATAAGGAGTCTGGAGACTCCTCATGAGAATCTTGAGCATCTTTGTAGTGACACCATCAGGGCCAGGAGCAGCCGCTGGTAATCTCTGTACAACTTGGGAAAGCTGCGATAGATTAACTTGTGAGGCATTATTATTTGGCACGACTGGTGCAAACAACATTGGTCGCATAGACAGTAGAGACGAAAACCGCTTTTGCAGGCCCGTGGCAATTAATTCAACCGCCTGGATAGCTTCTTTAGGTGACATAACTAACGACTGTAAATTTCTAGAGGACGTGAGCAGTTTTCTAGACCGTAGAAAGCCGAATAGTGCGCGTCAGTTGCCGGACTTCGAAAGATAATCGAAATGTTCTCAGTCATAGTTTTCCTTCGCACGAGAAACTGTGCGTTTAAAGGTGGCTGCAACAAATTTATAATCTCTCCAGTTATTTGGGCATTGGTTATGAAGAAGCTTTTTCCATGCTGCCTTCCTCCGCCTGTAATCTCTTATACAGTCCGCATTCCACCAGGTAGAATTCCCTTTTGTTGGCCTCACCAGAAACTCCGACTTTTTACGGCATTCTTCTATAGCCAGACATATGCTTGTTGACTTGTGGACCTCGGCGATGTTAGACACTGACGCAAGGGCAGAGCGAAACGCCATCTGAAATCAGTCATAATTTACATGTGGCTGCAACTGAGAAGACGCAGGAGTTACACGACATACGACATCAAAATGAATAGGTATATGGTCACTTGAGGCGCCGCAATCAACAGTCGACCTATCCGTTGCGCCAATGCCAGGACTAGTGAACGTGAGATCTAAAACAGATTGAGTCTGTGCGCGAAGGTAAGTGGCCGATCCTGAATTTAAGCACATAAGGTTGTGATCAGAAACCCAGTCCCAAAGGCGTTTGCCGCATGTATTAGTCCTAAAACCCCACGACGCATGGTGAGAGTTGAAGTCGCCAGCCACGAGAACTGGGTTTTTACAGTTAGCGAGTAACAAGTCCAGAGGTCTAATATCCTGTACTCCAGAGGGGAAATAACAATTTGCTATGGAAAATGGAGAGCACCCAGGAAGTACAAAGTCTAATGCCAAAATCTCATAGTCAGGAGACATTTGTTGAAGATACCTTAGCCCTGTGGCAAAATTTTGAAGAGACCAAAGTTAGTAAACCACCTCCTCTTGACTGCCGATCTAGGCGAAATGAACAGTAATTTTTAAAATGAAAATGTTTGTCGGTTGAAAGCCAAGTTTCTTGCAGAATTATGACATCCGGATTTCCGGATTGAGCTGGGTAGAAATGCAAAGTAGATCCATGGAAGCTGAAAATAGAGCGACAGTTCCACTGTAGAGCTCGCAACGACGCTATGGTTGCGAAGGCCTAGCAGCAGTAACCGCTTGCCCCAAACTGGTATCCTTGGTCTTGGTGCCAAGCTGTTGCTTCTTTGATTTGGGCTGGGCACGTGAAGAAGACGACGAATGAGACATGGGGGACCCGCTGTGCTTGAGAACCCGCGCATCAGGCTCCATCATCTCGTCGGAATCATAGATGATACCATAATCACTCGAATTACCCGAGGTAAGTACCGCGGAAGGGGCTGTAGTACGTTCCTGGGGCTGAGATGCTTCAGGAATTGTAGACCGGTTAAGAGTAGAAGGAATTGCTGTCGAGAGAGGGGCCAAACCGGCCAGCAGGCATGTGTAAGCTGAGTCGCTAGAAAGTTTGTAAGGTCTCCGATACACTTGCGACAATCCTTTCTACCATTTTAGACATTGAATCCTCCACAGCAGCCGCAATTGCCTGGGACAGCGTCGAGTCTAACATGAATCCCTGACGAGTGGTCACACCTGCATAACCGTGGGCACCTTCTTTCAACTCTGTAATAGCGTTTTGTGTCAATTATCTCTAAAATTTTGATTTCCTGTGCTCGGGAGGAACAACTTGAGTAGTTTGCAGAGTGGGTCCCACCGCAAAGGCAACACGTTCTGCTCAGTGCAGATGCTCGTTGCATGGCCATCCCCACAGTTGCAACACTGCAAGTTGGATTTGCAACCGCCGGCGCTATGTCCATAGCGCCAGCAGTTGTTACACTGCAGAGGCCGAGATGATAACGGGTCTACCCGAAAAATTAGAGGCCATGCCTTGATTTCAGAGGGGCAGGAAGTTCCGACAGAGGTGGCAATCACAGATTCGGTAAGCGCCTGCATGTTATTTACATCCCGGCTACAGCGGTGCACAGCAACAACACCTGCAGCAGAAAAAAGCTCAAGAGTCTCTGCTGGAGACAGGGAAGAGTCCACGCCTCGAACGATACCTTTCGTGCAAGCCAGATGTGAAGGGATAAATGAACTTACCCGAAGCGAGGCAAAGGATGAGGCCTTTAGTAAATCTCTGACACAGTCGAGGTCTGGCGATCTACACAGAATCCCGCCGCGTCCAAACTGGCATACCTCTGAGATTGACTCATAATGAAAAGTGGCTGACTGGAGAGCAGCCGGAACAGCTCCAGGGTTGGTCATCTTGATTGCACCGTCATCCTGAGGCACCAGCGCAACAGGGATACTGCCGACGCCGCTGCGCAAAAAAGCTTCCAAATGCAGGAGGTCAGGGGATAGAGAAGCCGACCAGGGGGAGCTCCCCTGGCCGGGAGACTGGGTAGGCATAGCCCGGGATTACTGCCTTACCGCGTGCTTAAAGCCCACAAAACGAGAAGCCACTCGACACTTAGCCGATCGTTTTCAGCAGAGCAGAGCACCTTGACCTCGCTGTCTTTTTTCCTAGCGGAAATGCTGGCGCCACCGTCTATGAGAGATTCTCATGGGAATTCTACGGTCGATTCGGAGCGGGGTCCTCGCGGTGTGCTGATCCGCGCCAGAGCGACCGAATTTGCTTCATGGCGACCCAATCCTGATCGGCCAGCGAAACACAAAATGCTCCAGCAAGGAACACGACGGTAATTCACATGCGCGGCCGGTTCCGCAAGTTCGGCCTAGCATCCGCCTGACACTGCTCAGTCGTATCTTGTACTGTGCTCGTGATATGCGCCGCATTTTGCCATGCACAACTACGGCTGAACACCCGCAATGAATGCTCACCTTGCGTCCGTGTTCTTACTGCTTCGCCACATTGCGCTGCTGTTGTTGAAGGAAGGAAGGCCTCAGACGTTCCTTCCTTCCCCCGCTACAGACATCAAATCCTTGCCTTTGTGTTCTCTTCTTCCAAACGATGCTTCAGGCACGCTATACATGTAGCACACCGTGGTATTCGCCGACGGCCGCTAAATAACTTATGCACGTTGCGGTGATTTAGTGGTTATGGCGCTCGGCTGCTGACCCGAAAGACGCAGGTTCGATCCCGGCCGCGGCGGTCGAATTTCGATGGAGGCGAAATTCCACACGCCCGCGTACTGTGCGATGTCAGTGAACGTTAAAGGGGCCATGACAGCCTATTTTCACGCATACCCTGCTTATTGCCTTTAATTCCCGATAGGTTAACTTACAATTCCCCGAATTTTCAGTTCTGTGCGGTAACTATTTTTAAAACGAATTTTTTTCGTTCCTTCTGCGAACTGCTTGCTGGTCTGGCAGCCTCTGTTCGCTGACGTCACGAGGGCATACACGTCCCGCGTCGTCTGCTGCGAGCTGTTGAGGTGCTTGCATGCACACCGTAGACAGCGGTCGCTCGAAAAGTTTTTTTCTTTTAGCTTAGCGAAATAAAATGCATTTTCCGTGTTCTCTTTTGGGAAGCCTTCAACTTAGTATGCGAGTGAGCTGGGTGATCCTTGGGAAAGTGGACTTGATCGTGGCGCCAGTTTTCAGATTGTTGAGGAAACAGAAATCGATGCACCACCGTTTTATTATTTACGCTTAGAAGCATGCTATTCGTATGTTATGAGTGTGATCTTTTTTGAGCAGTCAAGTGCTCCAGTATGTGAAAAGCGGCATGTGCCGTGCATGCCTTCGCCAATGTGCGTCGTGAAAGCCGCGGCGTTTTGCAACTAGCTACCAAGTTCTTGTCCGCTATTCATCGGCTCGACAATTAAACTCAAATTATCAAAAGGTGGCACTAGAGGAACCTTGACTCACGAAAGGAGCAGAGAAAAGTGCCGATTGCGACGACTTCTCCGCTGCATGAACGCGTTTGTAAGTCGAACATACATTTCCTTCGACTCGTATACATAGAACCCTTTTGAAGGAGCCAAGCCGCTTGCAAAACCTTACGCGACTCGAATGCTTTCACTGCTCGCACCGATATGAATAGCCGCCACCGTCTAAATGAGTGCTTCAATATAATAGTACAGCATTTAGCATTTTGCTGTGCGCGCTCATTGTGCCCCAGGAGTGCGACGATTACAACTGCAGCACTGCGCTGAGGTTGTTTACATGGCTGTGCGCAAACAGTACAGTGCTCGTTTGCGTGGCATAAAATGCTAGGTGGGTTCTCCTTATCTTAAATATTGCGCACTCTTGCTCACAAATCGCACTTTTACTGATTTACACATCATGATAACACTGCAAGCGCCGATGATGCTATATATCGCCTGCTTGGGAAACGCTTCGCGTAGGATACCGGCGCTTTCCGCTAATTGTATCTGCTTTCTCTTACGTCCCCGAAATTTAATTTTAGATCGCTTTAGCTAAAATTGCGTTCAGACATTACTTGAATTAATAAAAACAACCAGATTTGTTGTCCACAGTCGGCGCCGATAGCTGGTGCTGGCTGCCTTATGCACATGCGATGCAGACCGGGTCACATATCGGCACTTCCCTCTAATTGCACTCGCGTCCTGCGATGTAGACAGTCGTCACTTTGAGGGCACTGTAGCCAAAACTACACCCTACAGCTATTTTCAGACGCTTAAACTTGCGAATTCGCTCTCCGCAATCGCCGAAATCGCGCACACGATTACTGCGTACTCGCTAGGCCTCGTCACGAAAGGGGCCATTGGTCCGTAGACCTAAATTCAAGAATATGGCAAAAGTTCCTCACTGATTAGTAAAAAAGTGTGAAGATATGATATGTAGCCACTCGTTTCGCTGGTTTCTATATGGATAATGTACACAAGTGCAGTTTTTCCGGCCGTCGCCTCACAGGGCGTGAATTAAGCTTTCGCTCGGCCGCACAGGCCCAGGCAACGACGGCGGGCAACGAGCGGCACCGTCGTGCGGCGTTTTCTGCCCCTGTCGCTTGCCTCGCCGATCGGTTCTATGCGCAGGCACCGAATGAAAGTACATCTTCGCTGGTGCACGCACATCGCGTATGTCGCCGTGGCTAGCATGAGGTCCAATAAGTTTTAAAATTCTTAAGTTTATTCAATGTCATACCAACTAGTCCCTCACCACAATCTGCCAGTTCCCACTAAGCTGACTCTTAACATTACTGCGATACGCGGTCGTTGAGCGTGCTGGCGTCGTCGTCGGTCTAGTGTGACAGACCAGTGCGTCAGCGACGGAATTTGCATACCGACCAGCCCACCGACCGTCGATCGCCGTCGCATCGACCTATAGTGTGATATATCGAACCCTACCTATTCCGAAGAAAAACTGCATTACTGTTATTACCGCTTTTGCGGCACCAGTCGCTCATATATGGGGGACGATTGCTACTTCGATCGTCCGCGAAAGTACAGGGCGGAATGACACCTCGCTGCGCATATTGCAGCAACGAGAGCAGACGACGTTGCTTTGCTCCGTGCATGCCCTGATGACGTCACGACAGCATTCAATATGGCAGTCGCTGCCGGTGGCAGGAGTTTTCCGGTCTCAATATCGATCGCATTTTTTGGAATATACAGCGCGTCCAGGACAGCCAACTTTCGGAAATTGAATCATAAGCTCTTGTATTGGTTACTGAAGCCCAAAACTGCAATATGAAGAACGACCATTGCATGGCCCCTTTAAAGAACCCCAGGTGGTCGAAATTTCCGGAGCCCTCCACTACGGCGCCCCCCATAGCCCCAGCCTTTTTGGAACGTTAAACCCTAATAAGCAAAACCAAATAACTGAATTTATTATTCACGCTGTTTCGGTTTCATGACCCGCCGCGGTGGCGCAGTGGTCAAGGCGCTCGTCTACTGAGCCGAAATACCCGGTGCGAACCCGACCGCGGCGGCCGCATTTCGATTGAGGTGAAACGCAAAAGGCGCCCGTATTCTGTGCGGTGTCACTGCATGTTAAAATTTTTCCAGGTTGTCAAAATTAACCCAGAGGCCTCCACCAGGGCATCTCTTTCATCTTTCACTCCCCCTTTCATCCACTGCCTCGAGGCGCGGTTGAGGTACGTGCCCACCGTGAAGTGAGACAGATACTGCGCCATTTCCTTTCTTAAAAAAAACAGTTTTTTTTATTCGGCTTCCTCAAACAAACGATGGATGTGTTGTGTAGCTGAATTTTAGGCCACGTGCGACACACAAAAAAAAACAGAATTATTCCGGAGCCCTCCACTTCTGCACTTCTTTCTCCCTTTCTTCTTTCACTCCCTCCTTTATCGCTTCCCTTAAAGGGACTATGCAATTAATTAAAAGTCGCTTGCAAATGTTTTAAGTGCTTAAAAATGAGCATCCACACTAAGCATGACTGTTCGGAAGTGAGCAGGCAATTTATTATGAATTTAAAAAAAACGCGTTTTTCAAAATTCGCGGGCCGATTGGTGTTTTTGTAGTAACCGGTTTTGAAAGTAATAATAATAATAATTGGTTTTTTGGGGAAAGGAAATGGCGCAGTATCTGTCTCATATATCGTTGGACACCTGAACCGCGCCGTAATGGGAGGGATAAGAGAGGGAGTGAAAGAAGAAAGGAAGAATTAGGTGCCGTAGTGGAGGGCTCCGGGATAATTTCGACCACCTGGGGATCTTTAACGTGCACTGACATCGCACAGCACACGGGCGCCTTAGCGTTTTTCCTCCATAAAAAACGCAGCCGCCGCGGTCGGGTTCGAACCCGGGAACTCCGGATCAGTAGTCGAGCGCCCTAGTTTTGAAAGTAAAATCGTGAAAAAAAGACATAACTACTTCCGTGACGTCGGCAGGCCACCAAAACGCTGTCATTCGCAGGAGCCATGGCAACTACGACGTCACAGGCACACTTCCGGTAACCGTGAAAGTCGTCTGCTCGTGCTGCCGCGCGAGCCATAAAGTTTCCTACTATTAACTAGCGGGAAAGCTGGCGGCGCTGCACCTGAGCCACCATGGGCGCGCCAAGCTTCATGGGGCGATGAGCTAGCTACTTGGCGCGGGACAGTCGGTTTTTTTCAGGAACACAGAGTGGCGTTACTGAGATGTCCCATTTCTTTCACGGCGCAGACGACTTTAGCGCAAACGTAGTGCGGAAAAGCCGTAGTAGCGAAAACGCCACAGCACACGACGCCAATAAAAGGCTTTTGATTTCCGAATTGCCATTAAAAAACCTTTTAAAGGTTTCAGACAACATTTTTTTCTGCCAACATATTTATTTTTAAAAGTGCGCCTGTTAAGCACGACAAATTGGCTTTTGTGGTCTGCAATATTTGCCCAATGCTATAGCAAGCCATCGCTTATTTGGGGCAAACTTTACATTTACATGCTGTTCTGCTAGTTTGTTGCAATTTATAGACAGTATATTGAATGTTAGCGCATTCCTGATTATCAAACAACGCTTTCTTCATTATTTTTGGCCAAAAGTTGTGGCTCTGCAGTCGGTAGTTCTCCGCCCCATGATGCTTATAGCGCCTATGGTGGTACAGGTGGTCTCGAGGAAGCTCCATGCAAACTCCCACAGGCAGGGCGCCAGCTTCCCGCTAGTTAATAGTAAGAAACTCAATGGCGCGTGCGCCTCGAGCCGATCGCACGGCTCCTCACGACACCGTAAAGGGCGTCATCAGAGGCATCCCCATCGACGCGAGCACCGCCGAGCTAGATAGGAACATCGTCAACGAGAGAAACCCGCTAGCAGTGGGTGCAACGGGGATCGGCAGCACGACCACCGCGATCGTGGTGTTCCAGGGACCAAAGGTACCGAACTTCGTCCGATACGGAGTCACCCTGATACCGTGCCGCCTCTACAGAAAACAGATCGACGTTTGCCAGCAGTGCGGCCGAGTGGGACACCGAAAGGACGTGTGCTCGACCCCCACAATCAAGACGTGCCTGGCCTGCGGACTCGCCAACCCCAAAGAAGACCATCGCTGCACCCCAAAATGTAAGTTGTGCGGGGACGAACACCCGACAGGAGACCGAACGTGCAAGGCGAAATACAAGATCCCCTACGTAGTGCGCAAGCGTCAATGGGAGCGCCGACAGGCCAAACGCCAGCTGCTGTCGGAGAGCGATTTCCCGCCACTCGACAAGCCGCCAGCTGCGGGAAAGTCAAGGACTCCATCAGAGAACCGCGCGTCAAAATCCAGAGACAGCAGCTGCTGCAAGAGAAGCCTCAGTAGGAAAAGGTCACCATCACGTGAGCGAGTCAGCTGGGTCGACGCAGCTAAAGGGAACAATATAAGGAACGCGCAGAAAATCACCGAAGCCACGAAGAAAGACGATATAAACAAGGTGCGAGAAGCCAACGAGACCTTAAGACAAGAGAATGCGGCGTTGCGGACGACCATCAACAGCCTCACGAGAGAGATCACCGAGATCCGTAAGTTGCTGCTACGCAACAACGAGCCTCTACAGAGACCCACGCCAAGCACAAGCAAGACCGACGAAACAACCATGAACACCCAGGAGACAGCCGTAGAGGAACCGGCACCGAAGAAACGAGCCGTCGAGGCCACGCGCAAGCAAACAGAAAACGATCGAATCGAGAACCTCGAGGCCAAATTCGAAGCGAGATTCACCAAACTCGAACAATTAATCACGGCGAACATCGCAGCAGTGACAGCAATGAAACAAACAATGGAGACCTACCAAGCCGAGAACACGAACAGATTCGCCTACATCGAAAGGACCCTACAGCCGATAGTGAGCCACCCGACGTTTGCGCCCCTCTTCGCGCAACATCCACCCAACCAGGGAACCACGTACACACAACGCAATCATGGCCGCCAACGCAACAACAGCAGCAGGCTTAACAGCGTGGCAGTGGAACTGTCGCGGCCTCGGAAGGAAGAAGGCAGTCATCCAACAGCACATCGCACATGCCGTGCGCAAGCCGGACGTGATCCTATTAAAGGTGTATCCAGACGACGGACCCCGGACCTGTTTTGGCCCGCGGACTAGCGGTCACGTGGGGTTTCGCTTCCGGTCTGCGAGGTCCGCGCATGGTCCGCGGGCCGGATCGCGCGAGAAATGCGAGAGCACTTTTTCTGGCGGCGGACCACGGACTTCTTAGCCTACTCGCACACATCGTGTCTGGCAACTACACCACACTAGTATTTCCCGGCTCGGTGCTCCCGGCAGTCGAGGCGACACCAGCGAAAGTAGTTTTGTTTCCACTGTTAACATGTCAACGTGGTCGGACGATGCTACGTTCTACTTTTTAGCCTTAGTGCAGCTTGATGGCTCGTTCATAATTGGGCATTCGGCGGCGAGAGCGAGCGAAATTAGTAGCAACGTCGGCGCTCGCGACGTACACAGATATGGTTAGAAAAGAACAATTGACGTTGTCTACGAGCCATAAGCGTATGCACTATCATGTAGGCTAAACGCAGGTATTTTTCGGCACGTTACAGCACTTCTCACATTTCCCACTTTTAGTTCAGCGTATGCAAACACGGACGAAGGATACGCTCAGCCTTGTGGCACCATCTAGTTGATAGGCCGGGTAACTATTTCTGCCAACAAACGTACGCTCCGCTTAAGCCTAGAAGGGGCCTCAATCGTCATTCTAAATAAAAAATAAAGCAAATATTTCACTCAAATGTCTTCTTATAGGCGAGATGAGACCAAGCGAGAAATGGGAGCGCCTTTTGTTGCCAGTGAAAGCAACAAAAAAGGCAGTAACAACGATGAATCCAGCCCGGAACAAGCGGTCCTGCTTGGAAGCGCGCCGTCATGTTTGCCGCCGTGGGAATGCAACTTTCTGCTCACCACGGCAGAAATCTGTCCCGTACCGATAGAGCTTTCCGCTGGGTATTTAGGCGGATCTCTGCTGCGGATTCCGCTTGTTCTCGCCGCCAAATGTCGAAGCGTGAGACGAGCGTTGCTGCAGGCTGATCACAGAGGCTTGGCCCGCCTTGTCGTCTGCTCTTTTTGTCCGCCGTGTGGACGCTGTGGCCGGCCAGACCCGGCCGGGCCACGTGCGGTCGACCCCACGTGACCGGTCCGCGGGCCAGTCCGTGGCCCGCCGTCTGGATACACCTTAAGGTGTATCCAGAAGACGGACCACGGACCTGTTTTGGCCCGCGGACTAGCGATCACGTGGGGTTTCGCATCCGGTCTGCGAGGTCCGCGCATGGTCCGCGGGCCGGATCGCGCGAGAAATGCGAGAGCATTTTTTCTTGCGGTGGACCACGGACTTTTTAGCCTATTCGCACACATCGAGTCTGGCAACTACATCACACTGGTCTTTCCCTGCTCGGTGCTCCCGGCAGTCGAGGCGACACCAGCGAAAGTAGTTTTGGTTCCACTGTTAACATGTCAACGTAGTCGAACGACGCTACGTTTCACTTTTTAGCCTTAGTACAGCTTGATGGCTCGTTCATAATCGGGCATTCGGCGGCGACAGCGAGCGAAATTACTAGCAACGTCGGCGCTCGCGACGTACACAGATATGGTTAGAAAAGAACAATTGATGTGGTCCACGTGCCATAAGCATATGCACTATCATGTACGCTAAACGCAGGTATTTTTCGGCACGCTACAGCACTTCTCACATTTCCCACTTTTAGTTCAGCGTATGCAAACACACACGGAAGGATACGCTCAGCCTTGTGGCGCCATCTAGTTTTTAGGACGGGTAACTATTTCTGTCAACAAACATACGCTCCGCTTAAGCCTAGAAGGGGCACAATCGTCACTCTAAATAAAAAATAAAGCAAATATTTTACTCATACGTCTTCATATAGGCGAGGTGAGACCAAGCGAGAAATGGGTGCGCCATTTATTGCCTGTGAACGCAACAAAAAAGGCAGTAACAACGAGGAATGCAGTCCGAAGCGAGCGGTCCTGCTTGGAAGCGCGCCGCCATATTTGCCTCCGTGGGACTGCTACCTCCTCCTCACCGCGGCATAAATCTGTCCCGTACCGATCGAGCTTTCCGCTGGGTATTTAGGCTGAATCACTGCCGCGGCCGCGGATTCCGCTTGTTCTCGCCGCCGAATGTCGAAGCGTGAGACGAGCGTTGCTGCAGGGTGATCACAGAGGCTTGGCCCGCCTTGCCGTCTGCTCTTTTGGTCTGTCGTGTGGATGCTGTCGCCGGCCAGACCCGGCCGGGCCACGCACGGTCGACCCCACGTGACCGGTCCGCAGGCCAGTCTGTGGCCCGCCGTCGGGATACACCTTTACAAGAAACACTCACCGACGCACCGTCCCTCCCCGGCTACAGAGTGCACAAGGGCCAGCCCGGCGGGAGAGGCCTGTGCACCCTGGTCAGGAAGGGACTCACGTTCGTTGAGCACGAGCTGCAAAGCAATATCAAGATCGAGCACGCACTCACCGAAAGCATCCCGGGCAAGAAGAGAAAAGGAAGCATATTTCTGCTCAACATCTACAGCAACCCATCGCAGAGAAAACAAAGATTCAAAACAATACTGCACAGAGCCAGCACCGCAGCAGGTTGCAACACGCTGATCGTCTGCGGCGACTTCAACGTGATGAACCCAGCCTGGGGTACAACAAGTACACAGCAAAGGGCCGCGACCTGTACGAAGACGCCATGGAACTCGACTTCACCCTCATCACGGACCCGACGCATCCGACGAGAATCGGTAACTCTGTGTCCCGGGACACCATTCCGGACCTCACGTTCGTCAAGAATGAGGTCCGGGGCGCGATCATCTGGAGAAACACGGGAACCGACCTCGGCAGCGACCACACCATCGTGGAAATCAGCATACCGGAACACAACGACACCAGCATCAAAACACACAGATTGATAGACTGGGATGCCTTCCGAGACGCCAGAAGACAGACGCTGACGACGAGATCGAAGACATTGAGTCGTGGACGGCCGAAATCACCAAGAGCGTACGCGACGCGACCAAAGAAATTGAAACGGACGCGGCGATTGATAAAGTAGACAGCCGGCTAGCGCATCTCATCGAAGCCAAGCAGTCGATACTCAGTCGCTGGAAGAAACAACGGCTCAACCGCAGACTCAGAAAGAAGGTGGCGGAGGTCAACCGAGCGATCGAGGAGCACTGCCGCGCGCTATGCACGCAACAGTGGATCGAGATCTGCAAAACGGCAGACGGGCAGATGCATAGCGGGAAGACGTGGAACCTGCTGCGGCACCTGCTCGACGAAACCAAGACCAAGTCGCACCAAAGGGACAGACTCGCCAAGCTCATACATCGGGCGGTCTCGGTACACGGCGCCGATGAAGTCACCGGGCGCATCAATGACAAATACCTGCCCGCTACACCCACCGAACAACACGCGCCGTACGGCGGCCTACCCAACGCGAAGCTCGATCGTGACATCGACGTCGAGGAGGTCCGCGCGGCCCTGCACGACCTCAACAGCCGGTCGGCAGCTGGCCCGGACCTCGTCACGAACAAGGCGCTCAAGAACCTCGACGACGGCTCGATTGAGAACCTCGCAAAATACTTCAACAAGTGCTGGAGAGCGGCCGCGCTACCAAAGCAGTGGAAGACAGCCAAGACTATCCTGATACCCAAGCCGGGGAAGCCACCGGACACGGACAACCTCTGGCCCATCTCGCTAACGTCGTGCGTGGGTAAGGTGCTGGAGCACGTCCTGCTCAACAGGTGGCAAGACTACCTGGAACGAGAAGGGCTGTACGGGCTGTACCCGGCCACGGTGATCGGCTTCAGACAGCACCTAAGCACGCAGGACGCGATGCTGCAGCTCAAATACGAAATCATAGACGATGGCGGCAGCGCCCGCGACAACAAGGCAATCCTGGGGCTCGACCTAAAGAGCGCCTTCGATAATATGAAACACTCGGCGATTCTGTCCCAAGTCTCTAAGCTCAACATGGGCGAAAAATCCTACAACTACATCAAGGACTTCCTCACGGACAGGACCGCCGATCTACGAGCAGGCGACCTGCAAACGCAAGAGAAGAAGCTCGGGAGCACCGGCACACCGCAGGGATCGGTCATTTCGCCGATGTTGTTCAACCTGGTAATGATCGGAGTGGCCGAGAAGCTCGCGGACATCGAAGACGTCAGGCACACCATCTACGCGGACGATATCACACTGTGGGTGACCGGCGGCAGCGACGCCCACATCGAGGGCGCGCTGCAAGCCGCCGTCGACGCGATAGAAGACCAGCTGGAAGGCGCCGGACTGAGATGTTCGCCGAGCAAATCGGAGCTCCTCATACTCCCACCTACCAACAATGGCAGAGGCAAGACCAGACAACGGGAATGCGAAAAAAATCAGAATCGTAACCAAATCCGGCAACGTGATCCCCGACGTCAGCAAAATCAGGATCCTAGGCATGGTCATCGAAAAGCATGGAAGAAACGGCGAAACCATCGCCCGTCTCACGGCAAAAGCGGCCAACGCTATGCGACTCCTCAAAAGAGTCACTTCCCGGAAGGCTGGCATGAGAGAGGAGAGCCTAATCAGGCTCGTCCAATCCTTCATCATCAGCCACGTCGCGTACGTTGCAGCCTACCACAGATGGCTGCAACACGAATGCAACAAAATCAATGTAATCATCAGAAGAGCATACAAGACGGCGCTGGGCCTGTTCGAGTCCACGAGCACAACCTGCCTCTTACAACTCGGGATGCACAACACGCTCGAAGAAATAGCCGAAGCGCAACGGACCTCTCCACTGGAGCGGCTGTCCACGACCAAAGCCGGGAGGAAGATACTGGACGACCTGGGAATAGGACACTCGAACGAGGCGGAGATGAAGCTCCCCGTCCCCGAAGAGATCCGACGCCAGACCAGAATCGACCCCATACCCTAGAACATGAACCCCGAGTTTAACAAGGGAAGAAGAGCGGCGAGGACCAAGGCTCTCATCGACCTGCACGCCAACGACGAGCACGCGCGGTACGTGGACGCGGCCGAATACCAACGGAACGCCTTCGGAGCGGTCGTCATAGAGGCGTCTACCGGCGCCACGAGGACGGCAGCGAGCGTGAGAAGCGCCGGAGCGGAACAAGCGGAGGAGGTGGCCATCGCCGACGCAGACTGCTACACGGTGCTGAGTGACTCGAGACAGGCGGTGCGAAACTTCGCCAAAGGCCAAGTCTGCAGGGAGGCCGAGCGCGTACTACGAGCGACCAAACTGCAAGACAGAAGAGTAAGAATCAAGTGGTTTCCGGCGCACGCGGGCGACGCGTCGGAACGCAGTGAAAACCACAATGAGACGGCAGACGCAGCGGCGCGAGCGCTAACCAACCGCGCACCGGCAACACACCGTCCGACGTGGTTCGGAGCCAAGGACCGCATGACGGACTACAGCGAAATCACGAAGGCCTACCGCCTGGCTCGCAGGACTCTCCCACCCCCGCACCCGAGGCTGAGTCGAGCGGAGGCGGTACTACTGAAACAGCTCCAGACCGGATCGCTACCGAGCCCGGGACTGATGCATCGCATGTACCCCGAGACCTACCCGACCGATACGTGTAGAGTCTGCCGGAGGGAGACGGCAGACCACACGCTCATCTTGTGGGACTGCATCAAAAATCCAAAGGAAGCAAGATCAAGAACAATCCCGCCGCGTCTGGAGGCAGCCGCGAAGAGCAACGACCAAGACCAACAGCTATGGGCCGTCCAGCAGGTCCTCGGGGCGCTCGAAAGGCAGGGACCCAGCGAGCCGGCAACGGCGAGCGGAGACCCGCGCCGAGTAACGGCAACCTCGTAGACGACGTAGGCCCTCGTTGGGGCGCGCGAGCGCCCAACTGCAGGCACAAATAAAGTTTGCTCCAATCCAATCCAATCGGGGAGTCTTCGCAGTGCGACAAGTTTGAAGACCGGCGACGGAGACAAAAACCAGCCTGCCGACCAGGCCTTCGCGAGATCGGCCGCCGAGCAAAAACATTCACCAAACACGAACTCGATTTACGTTTATAAGAAACTCTGGGATAGATGAATGTGAAAAATGTATCATTTCTGAAATTTCATCCTACAGCCGCTTGCTGTAGGATGAACCACATAAACTAGAAAACCTGAGACCTATATCCTTCACCTTGTGTCTAGGGAAACTGAGAAAAGGTCATTCATACAAGACTCGCCAGCTACATGGAAAACGAGAGAATTTGGCCCCATGAAATGGTTGGCTTCAGAAGACTCCTCAGCACACAGGATGTCATGCTGAGACTAAAACACGACATCACAGACAAAAGAAAGACTACGGACACAAAGGCCATATTAGGCTTGGACCTCACAAAGGCCTTTGACAACGTCAGACATGATGCAATTCTCAAGAATCTTGAGGGTATGAATGTCGGCGCAAAAACCTTTGCCTACATAAGTAGCTTCCTCTCAGAGGGAAGGCTCAAGCTAAAATTCCTAGAGGCTGAATCTCCAATCATCAAGACAAAAGGCAGAGGCACACCACAAAGATCGGTACTCTCCCCCTTGCTTTTCAACATAGCAATGATCAACCTCCCGTCTCTGCTCAAAATAATCCCAGACATTAAGTTCAGCCTCTACGCCGATGACATTAACATCTGGCTAAACGAAGGCTCGTACGCGGAAATACAAGATAAACTACAACACGCGGCCAAAACAGTTACGGAGTACGCAGCCGAAATAGGACTCAAGTGCTTGCCGCAAAAAATCAGAACCACTAGTC
>JARKHS020030639.1:0-23495 GCA_030143305.2 Amblyomma americanum | reverse complement strand
CCTTCTGCGAACTGCTTGCTGGTCTGGCAGCCTCTGTTCGCTGACGTCACGAGGGCATACACGTCCCGCGTCGTCTGCTGCGAGCTGTTGAGGTGCTTGCATGCACACCGTAGACAGCGGTCGCTCGAAAAGTTTTTTTCTTTTAGCTTAGCGAAATAAAATGCATTTTCCGTGTTCTCTTTTGGGAAGCCTTCAACTTAGTATGCGAGTGAGCTGGGTGATCCTTGGGAAAGTGGACTTGATCGTGGCGCCAGTTTTCAGATTGTTGAGGAAACAGAAATCGATGCACCACCGTTTTATTATTTACGCTTAGAAGCATGCTATTCGTATGTTATGAGTGTGATCTTTTTTGAGCAGTCAAGTGCTCCAGTATGTGAAAAGCGGCATGTGCCGTGCATGCCTTCGCCAATGTGCGTCGTGAAAGCCGCGGCGTTTTGCAACTAGCTACCAAGTTCTTGTCCGCTATTCATCGGCTCGACAATTAAACTCAAATTATCAAAAGGTGGCACTAGAGGAACCTTGACTCACGAAAGGAGCAGAGAAAAGTGCCGATTGCGACGACTTCTCCGCTGCATGAACGCGTTTGTAAGTCGAACATACATTTCCTTCGACTCGTATACATAGAACCCTTTTGAAGGAGCCAAGCCGCTTGCAAAACCTTACGCGACTCGAATGCTTTCACTGCTCGCACCGATATGAATAGCCGCCACCGTCTAAATGAGTGCTTCAATATAATAGTACAGCATTTAGCATTTTGCTGTGCGCGCTCATTGTGCCCCAGGAGTGCGACGATTACAACTGCAGCACTGCGCTGAGGTTGTTTACATGGCTGTGCGCAAACAGTACAGTGCTCGTTTGCGTGGCATAAAATGCTAGGTGGGTTCTCCTTATCTTAAATATTGCGCACTCTTGCTCACAAATCGCACTTTTACTGATTTACACATCATGATAACACTGCAAGCGCCGATGATGCTATATATCGCCTGCTTGGGAAACGCTTCGCGTAGGATACCGGCGCTTTCCGCTAATTGTATCTGCTTTCTCTTACGTCCCCGAAATTTAATTTTAGATCGCTTTAGCTAAAATTGCGTTCAGACATTACTTGAATTAATAAAAACAACCAGATTTGTTGTCCACAGTCGGCGCCGATAGCTGGTGCTGGCTGCCTTATGCACATGCGATGCAGACCGGGTCACATATCGGCACTTCCCTCTAATTGCACTCGCGTCCTGCGATGTAGACAGTCGTCACTTTGAGGGCACTGTAGCCAAAACTACACCCTACAGCTATTTTCAGACGCTTAAACTTGCGAATTCGCTCTCCGCAATCGCCGAAATCGCGCACACGATTACTGCGTACTCGCTAGGCCTCGTCACGAAAGGGGCCATTGGTCCGTAGACCTAAATTCAAGAATATGGCAAAAGTTCCTCACTGATTAGTAAAAAAGTGTGAAGATATGATATGTAGCCACTCGTTTCGCTGGTTTCTATATGGATAATGTACACAAGTGCAGTTTTTCCGGCCGTCGCCTCACAGGGCGTGAATTAAGCTTTCGCTCGGCCGCACAGGCCCAGGCAACGACGGCGGGCAACGAGCGGCACCGTCGTGCGGCGTTTTCTGCCCCTGTCGCTTGCCTCGCCGATCGGTTCTATGCGCAGGCACCGAATGAAAGTACATCTTCGCTGGTGCACGCACATCGCGTATGTCGCCGTGGCTAGCATGAGGTCCAATAAGTTTTAAAATTCTTAAGTTTATTCAATGTCATACCAACTAGTCCCTCACCACAATCTGCCAGTTCCCACTAAGCTGACTCTTAACATTACTGCGATACGCGGTCGTTGAGCGTGCTGGCGTCGTCGTCGGTCTAGTGTGACAGACCAGTGCGTCAGCGACGGAATTTGCATACCGACCAGCCCACCGACCGTCGATCGCCGTCGCATCGACCTATAGTGTGATATATCGAACCCTACCTATTCCGAAGAAAAACTGCATTACTGTTATTACCGCTTTTGCGGCACCAGTCGCTCATATATGGGGGACGATTGCTACTTCGATCGTCCGCGAAAGTACAGGGCGGAATGACACCTCGCTGCGCATATTGCAGCAACGAGAGCAGACGACGTTGCTTTGCTCCGTGCATGCCCTGATGACGTCACGACAGCATTCAATATGGCAGTCGCTGCCGGTGGCAGGAGTTTTCCGGTCTCAATATCGATCGCATTTTTTGGAATATACAGCGCGTCCAGGACAGCCAACTTTCGGAAATTGAATCATAAGCTCTTGTATTGGTTACTGAAGCCCAAAACTGCAATATGAAGAACGACCATTGCATGGCCCCTTTAAAGAACCCCAGGTGGTCGAAATTTCCGGAGCCCTCCACTACGGCGCCCCCCATAGCCCCAGCCTTTTTGGAACGTTAAACCCTAATAAGCAAAACCAAATAACTGAATTTATTATTCACGCTGTTTCGGTTTCATGACCCGCCGCGGTGGCGCAGTGGTCAAGGCGCTCGTCTACTGAGCCGAAATACCCGGTGCGAACCCGACCGCGGCGGCCGCATTTCGATTGAGGTGAAACGCAAAAGGCGCCCGTATTCTGTGCGGTGTCACTGCATGTTAAAATTTTTCCAGGTTGTCAAAATTAACCCAGAGGCCTCCACCAGGGCATCTCTTTCATCTTTCACTCCCCCTTTCATCCACTGCCTCGAGGCGCGGTTGAGGTACGTGCCCACCGTGAAGTGAGACAGATACTGCGCCATTTCCTTTCTTAAAAAAAACAGTTTTTTTTATTCGGCTTCCTCAAACAAACGATGGATGTGTTGTGTAGCTGAATTTTAGGCCACGTGCGACACACAAAAAAAAACAGAATTATTCCGGAGCCCTCCACTTCTGCACTTCTTTCTCCCTTTCTTCTTTCACTCCCTCCTTTATCGCTTCCCTTAAAGGGACTATGCAATTAATTAAAAGTCGCTTGCAAATGTTTTAAGTGCTTAAAAATGAGCATCCACACTAAGCATGACTGTTCGGAAGTGAGCAGGCAATTTATTATGAATTTAAAAAAAACGCGTTTTTCAAAATTCGCGGGCCGATTGGTGTTTTTGTAGTAACCGGTTTTGAAAGTAATAATAATAATAATTGGTTTTTTGGGGAAAGGAAATGGCGCAGTATCTGTCTCATATATCGTTGGACACCTGAACCGCGCCGTAATGGGAGGGATAAGAGAGGGAGTGAAAGAAGAAAGGAAGAATTAGGTGCCGTAGTGGAGGGCTCCGGGATAATTTCGACCACCTGGGGATCTTTAACGTGCACTGACATCGCACAGCACACGGGCGCCTTAGCGTTTTTCCTCCATAAAAAACGCAGCCGCCGCGGTCGGGTTCGAACCCGGGAACTCCGGATCAGTAGTCGAGCGCCCTAGTTTTGAAAGTAAAATCGTGAAAAAAAGACATAACTACTTCCGTGACGTCGGCAGGCCACCAAAACGCTGTCATTCGCAGGAGCCATGGCAACTACGACGTCACAGGCACACTTCCGGTAACCGTGAAAGTCGTCTGCTCGTGCTGCCGCGCGAGCCATAAAGTTTCCTACTATTAACTAGCGGGAAAGCTGGCGGCGCTGCACCTGAGCCACCATGGGCGCGCCAAGCTTCATGGGGCGATGAGCTAGCTACTTGGCGCGGGACAGTCGGTTTTTTTCAGGAACACAGAGTGGCGTTACTGAGATGTCCCATTTCTTTCACGGCGCAGACGACTTTAGCGCAAACGTAGTGCGGAAAAGCCGTAGTAGCGAAAACGCCACAGCACACGACGCCAATAAAAGGCTTTTGATTTCCGAATTGCCATTAAAAAACCTTTTAAAGGTTTCAGACAACATTTTTTTCTGCCAACATATTTATTTTTAAAAGTGCGCCTGTTAAGCACGACAAATTGGCTTTTGTGGTCTGCAATATTTGCCCAATGCTATAGCAAGCCATCGCTTATTTGGGGCAAACTTTACATTTACATGCTGTTCTGCTAGTTTGTTGCAATTTATAGACAGTATATTGAATGTTAGCGCATTCCTGATTATCAAACAACGCTTTCTTCATTATTTTTGGCCAAAAGTTGTGGCTCTGCAGTCGGTAGTTCTCCGCCCCATGATGCTTATAGCGCCTATGGTGGTACAGGTGGTCTCGAGGAAGCTCCATGCAAACTCCCACAGGCAGGGCGCCAGCTTCCCGCTAGTTAATAGTAAGAAACTCAATGGCGCGTGCGCCTCGAGCCGATCGCACGGCTCCTCACGACACCGTAAAGGGCGTCATCAGAGGCATCCCCATCGACGCGAGCACCGCCGAGCTAGATAGGAACATCGTCAACGAGAGAAACCCGCTAGCAGTGGGTGCAACGGGGATCGGCAGCACGACCACCGCGATCGTGGTGTTCCAGGGACCAAAGGTACCGAACTTCGTCCGATACGGAGTCACCCTGATACCGTGCCGCCTCTACAGAAAACAGATCGACGTTTGCCAGCAGTGCGGCCGAGTGGGACACCGAAAGGACGTGTGCTCGACCCCCACAATCAAGACGTGCCTGGCCTGCGGACTCGCCAACCCCAAAGAAGACCATCGCTGCACCCCAAAATGTAAGTTGTGCGGGGACGAACACCCGACAGGAGACCGAACGTGCAAGGCGAAATACAAGATCCCCTACGTAGTGCGCAAGCGTCAATGGGAGCGCCGACAGGCCAAACGCCAGCTGCTGTCGGAGAGCGATTTCCCGCCACTCGACAAGCCGCCAGCTGCGGGAAAGTCAAGGACTCCATCAGAGAACCGCGCGTCAAAATCCAGAGACAGCAGCTGCTGCAAGAGAAGCCTCAGTAGGAAAAGGTCACCATCACGTGAGCGAGTCAGCTGGGTCGACGCAGCTAAAGGGAACAATATAAGGAACGCGCAGAAAATCACCGAAGCCACGAAGAAAGACGATATAAACAAGGTGCGAGAAGCCAACGAGACCTTAAGACAAGAGAATGCGGCGTTGCGGACGACCATCAACAGCCTCACGAGAGAGATCACCGAGATCCGTAAGTTGCTGCTACGCAACAACGAGCCTCTACAGAGACCCACGCCAAGCACAAGCAAGACCGACGAAACAACCATGAACACCCAGGAGACAGCCGTAGAGGAACCGGCACCGAAGAAACGAGCCGTCGAGGCCACGCGCAAGCAAACAGAAAACGATCGAATCGAGAACCTCGAGGCCAAATTCGAAGCGAGATTCACCAAACTCGAACAATTAATCACGGCGAACATCGCAGCAGTGACAGCAATGAAACAAACAATGGAGACCTACCAAGCCGAGAACACGAACAGATTCGCCTACATCGAAAGGACCCTACAGCCGATAGTGAGCCACCCGACGTTTGCGCCCCTCTTCGCGCAACATCCACCCAACCAGGGAACCACGTACACACAACGCAATCATGGCCGCCAACGCAACAACAGCAGCAGGCTTAACAGCGTGGCAGTGGAACTGTCGCGGCCTCGGAAGGAAGAAGGCAGTCATCCAACAGCACATCGCACATGCCGTGCGCAAGCCGGACGTGATCCTATTAAAGGTGTATCCAGACGACGGACCCCGGACCTGTTTTGGCCCGCGGACTAGCGGTCACGTGGGGTTTCGCTTCCGGTCTGCGAGGTCCGCGCATGGTCCGCGGGCCGGATCGCGCGAGAAATGCGAGAGCACTTTTTCTGGCGGCGGACCACGGACTTCTTAGCCTACTCGCACACATCGTGTCTGGCAACTACACCACACTAGTATTTCCCGGCTCGGTGCTCCCGGCAGTCGAGGCGACACCAGCGAAAGTAGTTTTGTTTCCACTGTTAACATGTCAACGTGGTCGGACGATGCTACGTTCTACTTTTTAGCCTTAGTGCAGCTTGATGGCTCGTTCATAATTGGGCATTCGGCGGCGAGAGCGAGCGAAATTAGTAGCAACGTCGGCGCTCGCGACGTACACAGATATGGTTAGAAAAGAACAATTGACGTTGTCTACGAGCCATAAGCGTATGCACTATCATGTAGGCTAAACGCAGGTATTTTTCGGCACGTTACAGCACTTCTCACATTTCCCACTTTTAGTTCAGCGTATGCAAACACGGACGAAGGATACGCTCAGCCTTGTGGCACCATCTAGTTGATAGGCCGGGTAACTATTTCTGCCAACAAACGTACGCTCCGCTTAAGCCTAGAAGGGGCCTCAATCGTCATTCTAAATAAAAAATAAAGCAAATATTTCACTCAAATGTCTTCTTATAGGCGAGATGAGACCAAGCGAGAAATGGGAGCGCCTTTTGTTGCCAGTGAAAGCAACAAAAAAGGCAGTAACAACGATGAATCCAGCCCGGAACAAGCGGTCCTGCTTGGAAGCGCGCCGTCATGTTTGCCGCCGTGGGAATGCAACTTTCTGCTCACCACGGCAGAAATCTGTCCCGTACCGATAGAGCTTTCCGCTGGGTATTTAGGCGGATCTCTGCTGCGGATTCCGCTTGTTCTCGCCGCCAAATGTCGAAGCGTGAGACGAGCGTTGCTGCAGGCTGATCACAGAGGCTTGGCCCGCCTTGTCGTCTGCTCTTTTTGTCCGCCGTGTGGACGCTGTGGCCGGCCAGACCCGGCCGGGCCACGTGCGGTCGACCCCACGTGACCGGTCCGCGGGCCAGTCCGTGGCCCGCCGTCTGGATACACCTTAAGGTGTATCCAGAAGACGGACCACGGACCTGTTTTGGCCCGCGGACTAGCGATCACGTGGGGTTTCGCATCCGGTCTGCGAGGTCCGCGCATGGTCCGCGGGCCGGATCGCGCGAGAAATGCGAGAGCATTTTTTCTTGCGGTGGACCACGGACTTTTTAGCCTATTCGCACACATCGAGTCTGGCAACTACATCACACTGGTCTTTCCCTGCTCGGTGCTCCCGGCAGTCGAGGCGACACCAGCGAAAGTAGTTTTGGTTCCACTGTTAACATGTCAACGTAGTCGAACGACGCTACGTTTCACTTTTTAGCCTTAGTACAGCTTGATGGCTCGTTCATAATCGGGCATTCGGCGGCGACAGCGAGCGAAATTACTAGCAACGTCGGCGCTCGCGACGTACACAGATATGGTTAGAAAAGAACAATTGATGTGGTCCACGTGCCATAAGCATATGCACTATCATGTACGCTAAACGCAGGTATTTTTCGGCACGCTACAGCACTTCTCACATTTCCCACTTTTAGTTCAGCGTATGCAAACACACACGGAAGGATACGCTCAGCCTTGTGGCGCCATCTAGTTTTTAGGACGGGTAACTATTTCTGTCAACAAACATACGCTCCGCTTAAGCCTAGAAGGGGCACAATCGTCACTCTAAATAAAAAATAAAGCAAATATTTTACTCATACGTCTTCATATAGGCGAGGTGAGACCAAGCGAGAAATGGGTGCGCCATTTATTGCCTGTGAACGCAACAAAAAAGGCAGTAACAACGAGGAATGCAGTCCGAAGCGAGCGGTCCTGCTTGGAAGCGCGCCGCCATATTTGCCTCCGTGGGACTGCTACCTCCTCCTCACCGCGGCATAAATCTGTCCCGTACCGATCGAGCTTTCCGCTGGGTATTTAGGCTGAATCACTGCCGCGGCCGCGGATTCCGCTTGTTCTCGCCGCCGAATGTCGAAGCGTGAGACGAGCGTTGCTGCAGGGTGATCACAGAGGCTTGGCCCGCCTTGCCGTCTGCTCTTTTGGTCTGTCGTGTGGATGCTGTCGCCGGCCAGACCCGGCCGGGCCACGCACGGTCGACCCCACGTGACCGGTCCGCAGGCCAGTCTGTGGCCCGCCGTCGGGATACACCTTTACAAGAAACACTCACCGACGCACCGTCCCTCCCCGGCTACAGAGTGCACAAGGGCCAGCCCGGCGGGAGAGGCCTGTGCACCCTGGTCAGGAAGGGACTCACGTTCGTTGAGCACGAGCTGCAAAGCAATATCAAGATCGAGCACGCACTCACCGAAAGCATCCCGGGCAAGAAGAGAAAAGGAAGCATATTTCTGCTCAACATCTACAGCAACCCATCGCAGAGAAAACAAAGATTCAAAACAATACTGCACAGAGCCAGCACCGCAGCAGGTTGCAACACGCTGATCGTCTGCGGCGACTTCAACGTGATGAACCCAGCCTGGGGTACAACAAGTACACAGCAAAGGGCCGCGACCTGTACGAAGACGCCATGGAACTCGACTTCACCCTCATCACGGACCCGACGCATCCGACGAGAATCGGTAACTCTGTGTCCCGGGACACCATTCCGGACCTCACGTTCGTCAAGAATGAGGTCCGGGGCGCGATCATCTGGAGAAACACGGGAACCGACCTCGGCAGCGACCACACCATCGTGGAAATCAGCATACCGGAACACAACGACACCAGCATCAAAACACACAGATTGATAGACTGGGATGCCTTCCGAGACGCCAGAAGACAGACGCTGACGACGAGATCGAAGACATTGAGTCGTGGACGGCCGAAATCACCAAGAGCGTACGCGACGCGACCAAAGAAATTGAAACGGACGCGGCGATTGATAAAGTAGACAGCCGGCTAGCGCATCTCATCGAAGCCAAGCAGTCGATACTCAGTCGCTGGAAGAAACAACGGCTCAACCGCAGACTCAGAAAGAAGGTGGCGGAGGTCAACCGAGCGATCGAGGAGCACTGCCGCGCGCTATGCACGCAACAGTGGATCGAGATCTGCAAAACGGCAGACGGGCAGATGCATAGCGGGAAGACGTGGAACCTGCTGCGGCACCTGCTCGACGAAACCAAGACCAAGTCGCACCAAAGGGACAGACTCGCCAAGCTCATACATCGGGCGGTCTCGGTACACGGCGCCGATGAAGTCACCGGGCGCATCAATGACAAATACCTGCCCGCTACACCCACCGAACAACACGCGCCGTACGGCGGCCTACCCAACGCGAAGCTCGATCGTGACATCGACGTCGAGGAGGTCCGCGCGGCCCTGCACGACCTCAACAGCCGGTCGGCAGCTGGCCCGGACCTCGTCACGAACAAGGCGCTCAAGAACCTCGACGACGGCTCGATTGAGAACCTCGCAAAATACTTCAACAAGTGCTGGAGAGCGGCCGCGCTACCAAAGCAGTGGAAGACAGCCAAGACTATCCTGATACCCAAGCCGGGGAAGCCACCGGACACGGACAACCTCTGGCCCATCTCGCTAACGTCGTGCGTGGGTAAGGTGCTGGAGCACGTCCTGCTCAACAGGTGGCAAGACTACCTGGAACGAGAAGGGCTGTACGGGCTGTACCCGGCCACGGTGATCGGCTTCAGACAGCACCTAAGCACGCAGGACGCGATGCTGCAGCTCAAATACGAAATCATAGACGATGGCGGCAGCGCCCGCGACAACAAGGCAATCCTGGGGCTCGACCTAAAGAGCGCCTTCGATAATATGAAACACTCGGCGATTCTGTCCCAAGTCTCTAAGCTCAACATGGGCGAAAAATCCTACAACTACATCAAGGACTTCCTCACGGACAGGACCGCCGATCTACGAGCAGGCGACCTGCAAACGCAAGAGAAGAAGCTCGGGAGCACCGGCACACCGCAGGGATCGGTCATTTCGCCGATGTTGTTCAACCTGGTAATGATCGGAGTGGCCGAGAAGCTCGCGGACATCGAAGACGTCAGGCACACCATCTACGCGGACGATATCACACTGTGGGTGACCGGCGGCAGCGACGCCCACATCGAGGGCGCGCTGCAAGCCGCCGTCGACGCGATAGAAGACCAGCTGGAAGGCGCCGGACTGAGATGTTCGCCGAGCAAATCGGAGCTCCTCATACTCCCACCTACCAACAATGGCAGAGGCAAGACCAGACAACGGGAATGCGAAAAAAATCAGAATCGTAACCAAATCCGGCAACGTGATCCCCGACGTCAGCAAAATCAGGATCCTAGGCATGGTCATCGAAAAGCATGGAAGAAACGGCGAAACCATCGCCCGTCTCACGGCAAAAGCGGCCAACGCTATGCGACTCCTCAAAAGAGTCACTTCCCGGAAGGCTGGCATGAGAGAGGAGAGCCTAATCAGGCTCGTCCAATCCTTCATCATCAGCCACGTCGCGTACGTTGCAGCCTACCACAGATGGCTGCAACACGAATGCAACAAAATCAATGTAATCATCAGAAGAGCATACAAGACGGCGCTGGGCCTGTTCGAGTCCACGAGCACAACCTGCCTCTTACAACTCGGGATGCACAACACGCTCGAAGAAATAGCCGAAGCGCAACGGACCTCTCCACTGGAGCGGCTGTCCACGACCAAAGCCGGGAGGAAGATACTGGACGACCTGGGAATAGGACACTCGAACGAGGCGGAGATGAAGCTCCCCGTCCCCGAAGAGATCCGACGCCAGACCAGAATCGACCCCATACCCTAGAACATGAACCCCGAGTTTAACAAGGGAAGAAGAGCGGCGAGGACCAAGGCTCTCATCGACCTGCACGCCAACGACGAGCACGCGCGGTACGTGGACGCGGCCGAATACCAACGGAACGCCTTCGGAGCGGTCGTCATAGAGGCGTCTACCGGCGCCACGAGGACGGCAGCGAGCGTGAGAAGCGCCGGAGCGGAACAAGCGGAGGAGGTGGCCATCGCCGACGCAGACTGCTACACGGTGCTGAGTGACTCGAGACAGGCGGTGCGAAACTTCGCCAAAGGCCAAGTCTGCAGGGAGGCCGAGCGCGTACTACGAGCGACCAAACTGCAAGACAGAAGAGTAAGAATCAAGTGGTTTCCGGCGCACGCGGGCGACGCGTCGGAACGCAGTGAAAACCACAATGAGACGGCAGACGCAGCGGCGCGAGCGCTAACCAACCGCGCACCGGCAACACACCGTCCGACGTGGTTCGGAGCCAAGGACCGCATGACGGACTACAGCGAAATCACGAAGGCCTACCGCCTGGCTCGCAGGACTCTCCCACCCCCGCACCCGAGGCTGAGTCGAGCGGAGGCGGTACTACTGAAACAGCTCCAGACCGGATCGCTACCGAGCCCGGGACTGATGCATCGCATGTACCCCGAGACCTACCCGACCGATACGTGTAGAGTCTGCCGGAGGGAGACGGCAGACCACACGCTCATCTTGTGGGACTGCATCAAAAATCCAAAGGAAGCAAGATCAAGAACAATCCCGCCGCGTCTGGAGGCAGCCGCGAAGAGCAACGACCAAGACCAACAGCTATGGGCCGTCCAGCAGGTCCTCGGGGCGCTCGAAAGGCAGGGACCCAGCGAGCCGGCAACGGCGAGCGGAGACCCGCGCCGAGTAACGGCAACCTCGTAGACGACGTAGGCCCTCGTTGGGGCGCGCGAGCGCCCAACTGCAGGCACAAATAAAGTTTGCTCCAATCCAATCCAATCGGGGAGTCTTCGCAGTGCGACAAGTTTGAAGACCGGCGACGGAGACAAAAACCAGCCTGCCGACCAGGCCTTCGCGAGATCGGCCGCCGAGCAAAAACATTCACCAAACACGAACTCGATTTACGTTTATAAGAAACTCTGGGATAGATGAATGTGAAAAATGTATCATTTCTGAAATTTCATCCTACAGCCGCTTGCTGTAGGATGAACCACATAAACTAGAAAACCTGAGACCTATATCCTTCACCTTGTGTCTAGGGAAACTGAGAAAAGGTCATTCATACAAGACTCGCCAGCTACATGGAAAACGAGAGAATTTGGCCCCATGAAATGGTTGGCTTCAGAAGACTCCTCAGCACACAGGATGTCATGCTGAGACTAAAACACGACATCACAGACAAAAGAAAGACTACGGACACAAAGGCCATATTAGGCTTGGACCTCACAAAGGCCTTTGACAACGTCAGACATGATGCAATTCTCAAGAATCTTGAGGGTATGAATGTCGGCGCAAAAACCTTTGCCTACATAAGTAGCTTCCTCTCAGAGGGAAGGCTCAAGCTAAAATTCCTAGAGGCTGAATCTCCAATCATCAAGACAAAAGGCAGAGGCACACCACAAAGATCGGTACTCTCCCCCTTGCTTTTCAACATAGCAATGATCAACCTCCCGTCTCTGCTCAAAATAATCCCAGACATTAAGTTCAGCCTCTACGCCGATGACATTAACATCTGGCTAAACGAAGGCTCGTACGCGGAAATACAAGATAAACTACAACACGCGGCCAAAACAGTTACGGAGTACGCAGCCGAAATAGGACTCAAGTGCTTGCCGCAAAAAATCAGAACCACTAGTCTACACGAGTAAGAAGGAAAAACGAAGTTCCGACATCATAGTGGACAGCCAAAAAGTACCCATGGTGAGCCAGATCAGGATCCTCGGCCTCATTATTCAAGCCGATGGCAAAAACGGGTCCCTAATCCACAAACTACAAGGATATGCCGCACAAGTCACTGGCCTTATCAGAAGACGTGTCCCTAAAAAACAGGGGACTCAAAGAGCTTACTAAGGCTAGTACAGACATACATAATTAGCAGAGTTTGTTATGCAACACACTAATTGAACTTAACAGCAAGACAAAGAGAACAAATCGATGCCGTAATAAGAAAAAGCGTAAAAAGTGCGCTCAGCCTCCCCAACAGTGCATCTAGAGCCAGATTAATGAGAATGGGAGTACATAACACGTGGGAGGAAGTCGGAAGCCACGCGAGTCGTACAAGTAGAAAGACTCAGCCAGTCCGAAACAGGGCGACAAATGATAGAATTAGTCGGGCTCCAGCACGACAGAAGGCCAAATCCCAAAACCAGCCTAAGTCAAGGGTGCAGGGCCAACTTGCGCATCTCACCGATGCCAAGAAATATGAACTGTAGAAGAACTGAGGATTGGGCGAGTTGGTGGTGATCCATCGCATTAAAAACCAGCGCTAAAAAACACACACAGGACGAGACGAGACAAACGGAAGGCGCTGTGTGTGTCTCGTCTCGTCCTCTGTGTGTGTTTTTTAGCAATGGTTTTTAATGCGATGGAAGAAATATGAGTCCCAGCCACAACGAAGAAAGAAGAAAAGACAGGGCCACGGCCATCGAAAGAGAAATTAATGGACTAGAACAAAACACTGTAGCATACACAGACGCAGCCACTGGCAAGTCAGGACCTGCAGTCGCGGCAGTGGTAAATGGCAGTGGCATCCCCTTGATCACGGCATCGGTAAAGACAAGAGATGCAGACGTCGCTGAGGAAGTGGCGATCGCACTAGCCTGCGTCGGCAAGAAGGCAAATATAATAATTAGTGACAGCGAAACGGCTATATGGAACCTAGCGAAAGGAAGAGTCTCTGTCGAGGCGAAGAAAATCATCGAATCAAGAGATATCACACGTAAGATCACAATCAAATGGACCACAGGCCACAAATCGGTGTCTGGAAACGAAGCCGCTCACGCGCTCGCCCGAGATATCTACTACCGGACGAGCGCAGAAAGGCTCGACAACCCAGAACACGAGGAGACGCTAAACACATACAACGACATCTGCGAATATTACAAATATGCCCAACACCACACAAACAACTAAACAACGGAGAGGCCGAAAGCCTTCGAAGGCTGCAGGCTGGAAACTACCCCAACCACGTATGGCTACACTACCTCAAGACCGATGACAGAGACCACGATAAATGTAAACATTGTGGACCGAGAGGCACACTAGACCACATCATATGGGAATGCCCATTTTCACCTGGGGCTATGGCAAACATTCTAGAGGTATAAGCTTGGGAGTCCCTTCTTCAAAGCGCAAACCCTGAAGACCAAAAAGAAGCCATCCACCTGGCGGCTGAAGCCGCGAAGAATCAATGTATTCTCGCGCGCTTATAGTTGCGGAGTCCCGACCCCCTGCTCGGGCCTGCGTACCTGAGTGGGGGAGTAGGGTAGCCTCCTATATTGGTGGAAACGAAGTTTTCAATCAATCAATCAGTCAATCAATCAATCAATCGCAGTAAAAGCAAACTGACTAGGGTAGTTCCTTTATTACGGCTCTGGCTAGCTCCGAAGCGCTCTCATCTACAGCATCGATGTGAAACCAGCTGTAAGCGTAGCGACGACCAGGGCAGCCGGGAAGCAGCGCAGTTCGTCGCTCGGCGCTCCCGCAGGCGGCGTCGTTGCCGAAACCTCGGCTCTAGCGCAGGCATGCTATCGTTGCTCGAATATAGCAGGCAGCTTTCCTGAAAGCATGGCTGTTTTGTCTTTTCTGGTGCGAACGTGAAGTAGCGAGCCAGCTGGCGGGCCGACTAGCCTGGATCCCGTCATATACCGTCATAAACGTTGGTATAGAGAAGTGTGAAAAATACATCATTTTTGAGGACCGTCGATCAATAAAGAGTTTCTGGTAAAGTAACAACTGTGATACGAGCAAATTGCTTGCCAGAATCGCCTCGCAGCTGCCGCTGGATCGCCGTTGCTGCACGGCTCACCTGACGCCCGCAGCTGCCCGCTAGCTCCGCTGCGGAAGGCGTCGCGGAAATTGACCATAGTTTATTGCGAGATTGTGCCGTTGACAGCAAATCGATATTAAGAGTGTACCTTTCAATATAGCTCAGGCGACTTCTGAAGCGGTGTGCGCTGCGCCTTCGATGCGAAAGAAGCTATAGGCCTAGCGACTACCAGGGCAGCCAGGCAGCAGCGCAATTCGTCGGCCGGTGCGACCGCGGGCGGCGCTGTTGCTGAAATCTCGCTACTTGGGCAGGCATGCTTTGTCGCTGCTCGAGTATATCAGGCGGTCTTTCTGATAATATGGCTATTATGTCTTTTCTGGTGCGAACTTCAACACCATGCCAAGAAGCGGTCGGTCACTGCTGCGCGCGGTGGAAAAACGTACGCTCTGAGCTTGGGCCAAGCGGCGCATCGATGCTTGCCATTTCGAGTGTCCCTGCTTGCAGTGGGGCTGCAGTTCGCAAGCGACGACCGGTGAAGCGCGCCGGCCAAGTTTTCGCTCATGTGACACTGACACTCTCGCGAGTGTCACCCTTCAGATATGCACTTCTGAAGGAAACAAACATATCTGTCCTCCGTGGCGTGAGAGAAGAGGAAGAGGAAGCCGTTCTGAACGGCTGTGTGTTGAAATGCTTCTAGCTGGAAACAGCGCATCGGCCGTTGGCCGAGGTCTCCGTCACCTGAAGTTGTCACAGACTCGTAGAAAGTTGTCCTCCCTCGACTACCTGCCGGTAATATTGTCCTCAACACCGCCTTTGTGCATGCTGACCTCAACGGTCGCCCATGCCGTGCTCCCGACTTCCCAGACGCGCTTGGGCAGATTGTGGACCTCCGTGAGATTCTGTGTATTGGCCAGTGCCAAATGAACCACGTATGGATGGCTACTTGCGAGAGCAGTTCCTCAAAACATAAGCTTATTGACAAAGCAGAGTTCCACGTCAAAAATCTAAAATGTATCGTGTTTGGCCCGGACACCAAAAACGTGGAGCTTAAGCTTCTTTGGCTCCCGCGCTATATGGAGCACCGGAGGATTGTGGAAGCTTTGGAGCTTTTGGAACTGTACAAACTATCGAGCGTGAGAAGTGGCGGTGCCCCGGAATGGAGCACATGGAAACAGCGAACCATGAAATCTCGCTCACGCTCAAGGACAGAGTGTTAGGAAGTACAATACCTAACACGCTCAACGTTTTCGGGGTAGAAGCTTTAGTTATGATCCCAGGCAGGCCTCCGCTGTGTCTTCGTTGTAGCCGTGTGGGCCATGTACGGCGTCTGTGTCGTACGCCTCGGTGCACCCAGTGCCGACGCTTTGGGCACGCAGTAGACAATTGTGTTACGAGTTATGCTGACAGGTTACGCCGAGGCAACTGGGCACATGAGGATGAAGTGGTGTCAGAGCACATTATGGATGTGTCGGATGCTGTGGAAGCGTCGGGTGAACTGAGTCATGAGCTCCAAACAGAAGATGGACCAAATGCTTCTGCACCGAATAACGGCAAGGGTCCGCCTGCAAGTACGGACAAACAGGAATCCTCGTCTGCAGACCCAAAGCCACCGGACCCGGGTCTGCGCGGGTCTGCTACTTTGAGTCCACTGCTTGCTGCTCAGGAGCCACCTGTTACCCAACGATCACGAGAGCAGAACAGCCCTGCTCTAGAGTCAGTGGAGGTGCTTCAGCCAGTGAATGTGCCACATGCCTTCTGTGCCGGCGATGCCCCTTCGTCGCCGGAGTGCAGTAGTGTGTCGCCTGAAGTGTCAGCTTCTAGTGTGTTCGGTGCCCCGTGGGCTGTCAGCGTGGTTGCGAGTGATGTGGCCCACTCGGCTTCATGGGCCAAAGCTTTGGCTGTCTCAGAGGAGGCGATGTACAACAGCGCACCTTTGAAGCGTCCTGCAGGTGATGAGGTGTGTGTCGATAGCGACGTGCAGAAGGCACCTGGTGTGGCGGTATTGGGAAGGGTCATTTCAAAACCAGGGTGATGTCTGCTCTACAGGCCGCCGATTTGCAGGCCGGCCGCCCCAGTACAGGGGATGACCTTAAATAAGACAAGCACCAAAAATGGCGGGCGTCACAGCATTTCAGGTCGCTACCCTTAACATTAGGAGTTTGCGTAATCGTCGAAGGCAACATCATTTACGGCATCTTTTAAACAAATGGAGTGTGAGTGTGGCAGCCATCCAGGAAACCAAGCTGTCCTCTGATGAGGAGACTGAGGCTGCTGTCGAGCCTTTTTTGGCAGAATTCAATGTTATCGTTAGTCACTCGAGAGGCTTATCAGGTAGGTGCATGCTAATCCTGGCCAACACACTGGTGATTGTTGCCATGTCATATAGCACAGATGATGACGGGCGACTTATCTGCTGTGACCTCGCAATTTCGGGTGTACAGTGGCGAATTGTTTGTGTTTATGCCCCTGTAAACCGTAGTGATAGAAGGCTATTTTTCCTGTCATTATTAGACCATTTGTCCACGGACTGTAAAATTATGCTGTTTTGTGACTTCAAATGTGTTTGTAGGGATGAAGACCGAGCAGTGTTAGGTAAGCGATATGACCCTAGTGCTGCTTTACTCACTGATTTGGCACGCGAATAAAACCTGGTGGATGTTGGGCAAGATAAGGGACATGACATCCATTTCACTCATTTTCAGTGCTCCTCTAGTGTTCGGCTTGACAGGATTTACGTTTCAGCAGACATATTATCGAGCGTTTTTGGTTACTGGGTGTGGCCCATATTCTTCAGTGATCACTGCATGGTGTCTCTTCAGATAGGGAGCTACAGTCGGCGCATACTCCATCCTCGGCGGGAGCTGTGGAAGCTGAATAGCTGTCTTCTCTCAGATAAAATCTTCAAACGTGCTGTATCTAATTGCTTGAAGGACACGTGGTCACGCGGTGACCTCTCAGTTTTGCAAAAATGGGACTTATTTAAACAAGAAACAAAAAACATTGATATTGAAGCCTCAGTAAGAATCGCGTTTTTGAAGAGACATCACTTTCGAGAGCTGGGCCGTACTTTAGTTGAGCTACATGAGTTAGAGAGGATTAGCCCAGGTTATTATTATGCCGTAAAAGCAGAGATTCAGCAATTTGAAATCAAAAGATACAAAGGGGACTTGATAAGATCTAGGACACGTAGGTTTCTTGATGAGCAGCCTTCTCGTCGGGCCCTGCGTGATGAAAGGCAGACTGCTGTAGCTAAAGAAATATTGGATTGCAGCTATTTGTCGCTCACTTAATAGGCGCGCTCAGGTCTGCGTATGGTGGTTGCACATACAGCGATGGTCCTGGTATTACTGAGGCTTTCTTTGACTATTATCGGAAGTTGTTTGGTGGTTGTGCGGGCTCAAATGTGACATCAGATTACAGTCATTTATTCCAAGCCTTGCCCCGACTTGGCGATGAGCAGCGTGCTGTAGTGGAGGGACTTGTCACTTTGGGCGAAATTAAATCTGCCATTTCTTACCTGACGGCTCAGAAATCTCCTGGGCCAGATGGCATTACTAGAAAGTTCTATAAAACATATTCCACTTGCCTAGCGCCTGTCTTGATGGAGGTTTTCCAGACTTCTTACGATGTTGGTTTTTTGCCCTTCCCCCTCCACTTTCTATTCTGGGCATACGATATTAATTCCAAAAAGCACAGATTCAAATCGGTTGAAAACAGTTGAGGGATATCGTCCAATTTCCCTCTGTAATGCAGATTACAAACTTTTTGCAAAAGTTCTTTGCAATCGTCTGCAGCTCACTTAATAGGCACGCATCAGGTCTGCGGTATCAGCGGCCGCAGCATCCAAACAAACCCATGTTCATATTGCACGTTCAGCAGTGAAGACAGTATCAGATGAGATCGAACAAGTATCTCTAATTCAGATTGACCTTGCCAAGGCCTTAGATAAAGTTCGTCACGATTTCTTGTTTGCGGCCTTAGAGCATGCAAATATTGGAGATGTTTTGCTTAGGGGCATAAGACTGCGCTATAAGGAGTCCTATACAAGAGTAATTGTTAACTAAGAGCTAACAGAACCTATTCAATCGAAATTGTCTGTTCGCCAAGGCTGTCCCTTATCGCCTTTGTTGTTTGCCCTATATCTTGAACCCTTTTGCCACAGTATTATTAACTGCACATCTATCCGTGGTTTCTCCTTGGCGCAGTGTGAAATTGAAATTTTAGCCTATGCAGATGATGTCGCCCTCTTTGTTCTGAAGAAAAGAGTGTGCTTGAGGCATTCATTTGACTAAGCAGTTTTGCGAGGTATCCGGTGTGGCTCTTAATCTAGATAAATCCAAGGGGTTTTGGTTGGGCCATTGGAGTACACAACGCCAAGTCATTATGGTGGCATAGGCTGGGACTGCGGGCCCCTTCGCTACCCAGGGATTCCTCTTCACCAAATTTGCAACAGTGGCGCCTACTGGGATTCTGAGATAGTCTCCATGAGGCGAAAAATCCAGGCTTGGATGGGTAGGGAACTAGCATTTGCTGGGGCTCAAGTCTGCAACATTTTTTATTTGCAAAACTTGCCTATGTGCTGCAGGTTCTCCCCTGTGCGAGGAATAAAGTGCAGGTGATGAACAGAATATTCGCTACATTCGTATGGCGTTCCCAATGGGAACCCATGCGTCGCGATAACCTATTTCTTTCTCTAGAGTCTGGTGGAATCGGCCTTGTTAACTTATTCGTACATCAGCTTGTCTCGTGTTTTTTTTTCTTTTTCAAATCTTCAAACCACCTTTTTTTTAGTAGCCGTGCTTATTAGGCGTCTCAGTGCTCATTTGCCTTTCTTATTCGCACCGACGGGACACACTCGTGAGGGTCCTTTATGGGGATTCCTTAAGGAAGTGGCTGACACCTTCAATTTCCTCACTGTGCACTATTTTTTGGACTGCCTGTAGGCCTATAGCCTCTCCAGAAGGCAGATGACTCAGGCACTTACAGGGTATTTGTTCCCTGTACCGTTGTATCGGCCATCTTTTCTGTAGTTCCTTGACACCACTCTTTTAAAACGTGTTAGGCGAATGTGCATTTCTTCTTCCGCGAAAACATTCTTTTTTAAGCTGCACACGTCAACGCTGCCTGTGAAGACATGGCTCCATGCTAAGGAGATGCTTGCACCATGGACGGTGAATTGTCGCCTGTGCAGTACACCAGAGACAATTGACCATTGTTTTGTTCTGTGCATTGATGCTCGCTTCTTCTGGGACATTTTACAACGAACAATTAAGAAGGACATTGACATCACACCCTACAGTATTCGTGTTTTGCCCGCGGAGAAAAACAGTGCTGTGTCTTATGGTCTATTTATGTTGCTGGGACTATTTAGTCTCTGGAAGTGCCGCATGATGGAACGCCACGCCGAAACACCACTGTCGTCGAAATTTTTGTTTCGTGACCAATGCGCTTTGGTGCGGGGAGTATATGCTGCCCTGCAAGACCCGCCTAGCTGGCTCCCCTCTCTGGATGCATGTGTGCGTCTCCCAGACTTTTGATGTTTTGGAAGGAGGGTTCATGCAGGGGAAAGGTGGCCTGGTGTTTTGTCGCGTAAGCGTGCTTCGACTTTTCTTTTTCGGCACTGTTTCCATGCAATAAAGAAAAAAAACTGTCCTCCGTGGCGTCGTGGGTGTAGTCGTAGGTTCTCTGTCAGGAGGTTCCAAGTTCGAGTCCGCGTGTTTGATCATTTTTCTGCTTTTTTTTATTCTTTAGCCTTAAATAAACTCTCCCTTGTTTACCGGCGACCGACTGGATTTATTTTTCGTGCCATGCCTTTCTGGCCCAACAATCAGTGCCGCTCAGCACTGGGCGGCACAGACTCTAGGTTCATAATCACGATTGTTAAGGAGATTGCTTTACTATATGAGGACTTATTTAAAAGAGTTATGACAAAATAAGAGTGAGAACGAGAAAGGGTTAGGTCAGCGGGAGGTCTCCACGTCGTCTCGCTACTGCGACATGGGAGTTGGCGGACCATCGGCCAACTGCCGTCTTGCAAATGTGGGAGACCTGGCGCCGACGCCGACACTCGGCCGACTGTTTTCGCCGGCACAGTGTGACATGGAGTCAGACATCACGACGACACGGTTTTGGCAGACCGAATCGGCCGACTGTTGGCCTAGTACGTTAGGCCCTTAAGACCACAACAGACGGCAAGCGAAGGAATCCGACGCGCACCGCAATCCAGATGACGAGAGCACGGCCGGTCTCGAGAGGAGCGCGCGCTTTTTACTCGGGACCGGTCGTGGGCGAGAGAGATCGGACCACGGTGCCGTGCACCGGACCGACGCTGCTGCTGGGGTGCGACAACCGCAAGTCGCAAACCGAACCTCAGCTGCTGATGTATTCATGAGCGAGGCTCAGCGCCAGAGCTGCTTGCTTTATTTTTTTGTGTGTGGTCGCCCGCGTGTACGAGTTGAGGGGGAGAGGAGGAGCGTAATTTTTAACCGTCTAAGTCTTGGTTGTTACTGATGCTAGCTCAAAAATTTCTTGCGCTGGGGTGACGAATCATGGAATGCCTATCTCTCGTCTGGTTTACGTAACCTCAATTAATCTGCTGCATAGTCCCTTTAAGGCGTGGTTCGGGTGTCCACTGAGATGTGAGACAGTTACTGCACCAGTTCTTTTCCTCAAAAACCAATTTTCAACTGGTGATACGTGCCTTGTTGGAAATCGAACCCTTGAAACGGGGTGGTTTAAGTATTGTTGTGAGTTAAAGGAGCATAGAGGCCTAACTTTTGGGTGCGTGTTTTTTTTGTTAGTGATGATGCGTAATGCATTATAATACATGTATCACCACCTTGTATTCTCATGCGTCCAAGAAAAAATTTATAATCGCATTTCTTTCTCGTGCTGTTTTGGTTTCAACAGCCAAGTGAGTACTGTGACGTCAGCATGTGCTTACAGGTCACGTGAGGCATAAAAAAACTTGAATATAATCGCAGCTTCCACATTCGTTGTCATACCGGGTCTTGAGGAAGGCTGCCTTCAGCACTGCAGTAAATTATAACGGTGAAGCAGCGATTATATGGACGCTTTGCCATGCCTCACGGGACACAAAACACCATGACGAAAAAAAAATCGATTATAAATTATTTAGCTGTCGTAGGCGAATATCACATGCGGATTCATGCATAGTGGTGTATTTCGCATAACTGTAGAGAAGAAAACATACCATCAAAATTAGCTGTTTATACTCCTTTAAAACTACCTATCAGTGTTTATATTGCAGTTTTTCCGTGTCTCACGTGGTTTCAAGTTTAACTGTGCGTCAGGGCTCTCGTTCGGTTCATAAAACTGAAACAGCTTGAGAGATGAAATTGAATTACAAATTATTTAGCGGTCGTAGGCGAATACCACGCGGTGATGGCCATGTATTCAAATGTCTAAAGAATCGTTAAAAAATGCAATAAAATTAGGCATCTGTAGGTAGTATTCACACTGACTTAACACGGGCGGCAGCAGCGACAGCTCGTATATATAGTGCTAGGCACCATGCCGGCCGCCTGGTCCGCCATATCGACGGACCAAGCTGTGTGAGCTCCCATTGGATGCAGTGAGCATTCTAGTTCACTGTGCATTGGATGTGAACGGCATTAATATCCTAAGCGTCCAACATGAGTCAGCCAAGCGCATCACACCTTAGCGACAATGCGCAATTAAGGCTTGAACGCAGTAGCGAGGAAGAGATGCAGAGGGCAAAACACTTTTCTAGAACGACCGAACTGTGTGTTCCGCAGCTTCCAAAAGGCACTGCGACCACGAAGGCGAAAAACGACGATGGAATTATTTAACTGCACATGCTTACATCCAGACAATTTTTGACCGAATGGTATTGCTAAATATCGTGTGTTCAGCCCGAAACACGTCCAGAAAGTGTTCTAATAGACAAGTGTTTCGCACTCCGTACAAACGAAAGCCCTGTGCAGCAGCGTTGAGCAGTGTTTTACTCACTAGCGATCAACTGGAATTCGACATTATCTTGTGCCACAGGTTGGAATGTCTGAGGACTACTTGCTGCACACAACTCGGCGTGTGACGCATGAACAACTCAGGGTAAAGAAATCCCCAGACGCACGTAACTATCTCTAGTGGCTTCGTCCCAGAGCAGCTGTCCAAGACTGACACAGAATGATCGCTGCACGCCCCGCGGTTGGTCGCTAATTGCGTTGATATCGGCTCGGTAGGGACGTCGAAACCATTCCGTGCGACGCTTCGCTGCCAGCTCGAGCATCCTGCTGCATTGCCCGCGAATGACGGTGGCCACCGAAGAAAGCCCACTTTTTAGCGTTTTCACGGCCATCAGATCTTCGGTCCGACCCACTGTTGGAACCTCACACATTGCAACTGAACACGGCAAAAAGCGCCCGTAATGCAGATTACCGGTTGCAGCACGCTGTCGACGCTGCTGAAATCCAAGGTAGCAACGAGAGAAAGCCACTAACATAACATCCAACCAAACCAACACGAGGTTGATAGTGCGCTATTAAATAGGGCTAATGGGGAGATAAAGGCCCGAGAGCAGCAGCGCCAGCTAGGTGAAAACCACGGAAAATACCGAGGCGCCGCATGGTGGCGACAATGCGCCTTTCACCTGAAAGCCACGCTAGCCGTGCGCCACGTCGATTTTTTCCTACAGTTATTGCGTGGTAGAAAAACCACGGCGGCGGGGCGCTGGACGTTCTTGGGCCGCGCTACATGACGCGAAAAAGCGCCTCAGAGAAGGCAATGATGTTTCAGTCGCCACGAAATCAATGAATAAGGTTTTCTCCTTTTATAATTGACAAAATACACATTAAACGGCTTGCAGTTACGTCTAGAAATGATTTTATGTACATTTAGTACTGTCTCAGTATTTTCGTGCGTGTTAAGAGGAGAGAGTGGGCTGGAAATGTTTGGACTGGCTACAATGTGGGAAAGAAATCGCGGTACGTATAGCACGAAGTATACCTACTTCTGCGTTCTCCCCAACCGATGGCGTTTAGCTGTCAGCCCCACCGTATCTGCAGGTTCAGGTTAGCTCG
>JARKHS020030638.1:0-21374 GCA_030143305.2 Amblyomma americanum | reverse complement strand
CATTCGTTTAAAACAACCAAGTTTCAGTTAGTCCTAAGGCCTGAAATTTCAAACCTACAGAACCAAGAAGTATTTTAAAGTCAATCTTGTTTTTGATATTTCCAGTGCTGAAGTGTAATACTGACAATTCTCCACACAATGTTTTATACTTTGATGTAAAAGTTTGAATGTCCTAATAACAACAGTGTACCTCTCTATCCTCAATCGCAGACGTTGCCTAAGCCGTTCTTGACATCATGGCTCAGTTTGAAATTTTATCAATATCAGACAGCCTGGGAATGTGTAGGATGTCAACCTCTTCGTCTTTCCTTGCAAGTATTCTTCCACCGCGGGTGCACACAAAGTTCCAGCCCATTTTCTTGTTTTGAATAGTTGCACACCGAAGCAGTTCCCGGGTAATTGTGGTTGAATGCTCTTTTGCATGCACTTGTTTGCTGTCTCCACCATATTCCAGACCTTTACTGGCGTACTTCATTTCTCTGGCTTTTTTCAGGATTTTTTCCTGCTTAGATCATTGCACAAAACGTGCAACTCTGTTCTCTTTTAGAGTCAAAGTCAGCACACGGTGCCAAATGTCGATGTCTGAATCTTCGATTTTCTTAACAACATCGGATACACCTCCACTCGCAAACCTCGTACCTCCAGATTGTTTAACCTCTGCTATTGCTGCAATGGTACCTTATCACTAAGCTTACAGTTTTCTGCCGTCGTTTCTTATTCTCTTTCTGTAATTCCTGAAGATCTTTCCGAAGCCATTTGAATTCATTCAGGAGTTAGTATACACCTTCACAGCTGACGCAACAATATCTGACAATTTCTTTTAGTGACCTCAGGTCAGCTTTGAGCTCGCATTTCAGAGCTTCCACATATCTGGTGACATCTTCCATTTTCTTACCAAAGATGATGGGGAGCAAGGCTCCAAACACTAATTGGATACATTATATATCTGTGAAGAAGCGAAGAATCAGCAAAAAAGAAACAGGTGTTGCTGTTCTCAGCACCAGTGCTCAAGAAGTAAGACTTTTTTGTAAAAAAATTATTAATGGGACTATTTCTCACTGCCACACAGTACAGGGTGGTTCGGTCTGTCGATTAAGCGCACCGTAGGCGAAGTGAAGGTCAAAGTGGTAGTCAGGCTCCTTTTGTAGCCAAAACAGGTCAGGTTTTCCCTAGTTGCTTGTTGATGATTCCGCAGTTTGTTGCCTGGGTGATATACAAGAGCAGAGGATCAGCGATGGCCAAGAAGGGTGGACGAAACAGGTCACATGCCCACTCGACGCTTGTCGATCACTCCACACTTAGTTGTCTGGGTTATATACCCGCGCAGATAAATCAGCGATAGACAATATGGCTGGCCGCTTTCACTCGATGCTGCCGGGACCAGCAAGCATGCGCCGCACCTGTGCAGCTGATGCCCACAGCCAGGAGCTGCGCACAGTGCCGGGCGGTTAGGTTAAACAATTATGCGCACCGCAGCTCGGTGTAATAGGCAAACTGCTTTTCAACTCGAAACATGTAACGTGTCCAGTCGATGCGCATTTCTTCGTGTGGGCGACGTACGCGCGCAAAGGATCCGCGATTTCCAAGCGAATTGCACGCTTATCGTCGATGCTGCGGGAACCGGGGAGCAGGTGCCGCACTTGAGCATTGGATCCTCGTAACAAAGCAGCTGCACAGAGTACAGGTTGATTTGGTCAGTCGATTCTGCGAACCACTGCCGAGCTGGCGCTCGCTGTTGTAGGAAAACTTCTTTTGCAGCCGAAACAGGTCATGTGTCCAATCGATGCTTGTTTATGACTCCATAGTTCGGTGCCTGGGCGATGTACGCGTGCAGTGGATCAGCAGTGGCCAAGGAGGGTAGACCCCTATCGTCGATGCTGCGGGAAGCGGCGAGCAAATGCCGCCCCTGAGCAATTGGGTCCTCGTAACCAAGCACCTGCACAGAGGAAAGAGCGGTTTGGTCAGTCGATTATGCGCACCGCTGCCCAACTGAAGCTCGCTGTGGCAGGCAAACTGCTTTTGCAGCCGAAACAGGTCACGTGTCCAATCGATACTAGTTGTTGACTCCATAGTTCATTGTCTGGGCGATGTACGCCTGCAGCGGATCAGTGATTGCCAAGCAAGGCGGACACTTATCGTCGATGCTGCGGGAAGCAGCGAGCAGTTGCCGCCCCTGAGCATTGAATCCTCCTAAGCAAGCAGCTGCACAGAGTACAGGTTGGTTCGGTCAGTCGATTATGCGCACCGCTGCCCAACTGAAGGTCTCTGTGGTAGACAAACTCATTTTGCAGCGGAAGTAGGTCACGTGTCTAATCGATGCTAGTTGATGGCTCCGCAATTTGTTGTCTGGCCGATGTACGTGTGCAGTGGATTTCACCGGCTTAACTCCGGTGGATTCCCGTCAGCACCGGCCTCTGAGCTCGCCATTGCGTGATCTCATCAAGGACGAGCTCGCTTCAATCACTCGCCCCGCGGCGCCCGAACCATCTGTACCCCTTTGTATGCCTACATATGCTCGGGTTGATGCGTCTCCTGCTGCTCCCGTCTATCCTTCACATCCGCCGCCGTCCAGCACACTGTCGCCTCCTTATTCCAGCGACCCGATATGTATCCAGCGGTATCTGCTACTACTGTGGAATTCGTGGACATATTGCCTGCGTTTGTCGTCGGCGTCATCGCGACGAGCGTAGCCAGTTTCGTCACTTCCGCAAATATGAAGCTTATTCATCGTATGGCTATTGGCCTACGTTTGCCGCTAGCGTTCATCACTACGACATCTACTCATTGTATCCTTACCGGTCAACGTTTCTCCCCAACGATCCTCTCCGCTTCTCCTCTCCGTCGCCCTCTCCCGACCGCTCGTCGAACGTCCGGTCGTCGCGCCGCCGCTCCACGACACCGTTCCGCCGCTCCTCATCGCCTCTATGTCCAGCCTCTCCGACCCCTGGTCGCCATACGGAAAACTAAACTGGGCAGTTTCAAGAAATAAAGCTCCACCGCCCGCGCACCCTTAAATTTCTCCTCCGCAACCGTGCGTGAAACATGATAACCGTTTATGTTGAAGGCAGTATTGTAGAAGCATTGATTGATACCGGCGCCGCTGTTTCTGTCATCAGTTCTGCTTTGTGTTCCCATTTTCGAAAAGTGCGCACTCCTTGCTGCGGTCCTTCTCTAAGTGCCGCTAATACATAATCAATGCGTCCTTCCGGCCTGTGTACAGCACGCGTCACTATCAAAGGCATCCTAAAACACATCGAGTTAGCTGTATCTCCCTCCTGTGCTCACCCCTCAAACTCGGATGGGATTTACTCCACTCCGCGCAAGTTGTCATTGCATGTTGCCCTCCTACTCTGCAAGTTGCTGAATCCGTCCCTTCTGACGCCCCTGGAGTGCCTTCTCTCACTTGATTACCTCCGCTGACCATGTACTTTTCACTGACTCCGACGATATCCCCTCCGTTGCTTCTTCTCACGTAAACGCTCGGGACGTTTTAGCCACATTCAGCCCCCGTCTTCTCTCTAGGGTCATTCCTCTCGTCGCATCACTTCTTCGATTCTCAAATGGGACTGCTATTCTCACTGCCTGCAATACTATGTCGGAGCCCATTCTTTTGCGCGCAGGCACTAAAATCGCTTAGAACTGTTTCTGCCGCTCAACCTGTCAATGTTCTTTCCTCGCCCTATCAAGCTTCGGCATTTCGTCCCATGCTTCATCTCCTGCACATATTTACGCTACTATCAGCAACGCTCTCACGCCTGCTCAAAAATCAGAATTGGTTGCCGTGTTGACCAAGCATGCCGCTACTTTTTATACCTAGTCAACAGTTTTGGGCCAAATCTCCGCGGCTACGCATCACATCCACAGTGACGATTCGCGCATCATTCGCTGCCAGCCGCATCGCGTGTCTTCTAGTGAGAGCAAAATTATTCATGATAATGTAACCGACAAGCTGAAGTGCCACATCATACGCCTTTCTTCAAGATCTTGGTCCTCACCAGTTGTGCTGGTACAAAATAAGGACGGTTCAGTACGCTTTTTTGTCGACTATCGCGCCCTCAATAAGATCACTTGAAAGGATGTTTATCCACTTCCTCGGATTGGCGACGTCCTCGACTGTTTCCAAAGTGCTCAATTTTTCTCTAGTCTTGACCTAAGATACGGCTACTGGCAAATCCCTATCCGTGAATAGGACAAAGAGAAGACACCTTTCGCCACACCAGATGACTTATATGAATTTAACATTATGTCGTTCGTCCTGTGCAATGCCCCGGCCACGTTTGAATGCATGATTGACACCGTACTCCGCGGGCTGAAATGGAAAACTTGTCCCGGCTACCTGGACGACATCGTAATTTTCTCCTCTACTTTTTTCTGAAAATCCTGCTCGCCTTGAGGAAGTTGTAAGTGCTTTTTCCGCGGCCGCACTTCAGTTAAACACAAATAAAGTTTGCTTTGCTTCCACTTCTATCAAAGTTCTCGGACGTGATGTCGTTAGTCGGATGGGCATAAAACCTGATCCTGATAAAGTTACTGCAGTTCTGCATATCCCCCGTCCATCAAGGATTAAAGACAAGCGAGGTTTTAGGACAGGCCTCATACTTTCGTCGCTTCATCCAAAGTTTCGCCTCCATCGCCTCCGCTTTGCGTAAGCTTCTTGGCGCCAGGTCACACTTCGTTTCGTCTGAAGCCTGCGAGGCCCCCTTTGCGGCTCTAAAGCAGGCTCTCACGTCTGATTCGATACTGGCCGATTTTGATGACAACGCCTCAACGATTTTACATACTGACGCCAGTGGACACGGCAATGGTACCGTTCTTTTGCAGCGCCAGCACAGTTCGACCGTGCGCATGATTTCCTGCGCAAGCCGTACCCTGACTGCCGCGGAAAAGAACTGCACGATCACTGAGAAAGACTGTCTAGCCGTTGTCTGGGCCGTTCAGAAATTTCGCCTCTATTTGTACTGGCGCCAGTTCACCATTGTCAACACTTCGCGCACTTTTGCATGCGCTCCCAGACACCCTTAGAGCGTGTGGGGTTAGCGGTCTCGCCCACAAAGGAGATGCCCTCGACTCAGCGTGGCAAGCTCAGCTAGAGACCAGCTACCAAGTGACAAGAGGGTTGGTCGTTTGGTGCCCAGCTTTCGCCGGTCGCAAGCCAGAGAATGGGTCGCAGCCAAAGGTTCACAAAACAAAATAATGTTTATACAGTGAAGAGACGATACAGAAGATTTCACAATCACTTGGACTAGCACATGCAAAGTGATTTACAAATACAATCTAACTCGTGCAAAGTAGCAATAGAGAGAAATAACAATTCAACACTATATTTGCACCTAAAGTGCACTAACACAGAGAGACAAACAAACAAAACACAATTTGTTCACCGGGCACTTGGACAGTCCGACGACCTCAGGAGCACGACGGGGCCGATCCGCCGGTTGGCGCACGTTGCCTCGCTGGTGCGTGGCTGGGCGGTGGTGTTCTCCCGGGAGTCGAGCGGGCGCGCTTCTCAGAAGCTTAAACGGCGGCTCGGGCTAACAGACAGCGGTTGAAGCCCCTCATTTATAGGCGCAGTCCGCGTCTCTTTGTTCTTCGCGCCAAGGCAGGCGCGCACATGCACGCAGTTTCAACTGCACAAGCTCTTTCTCCTTCTCTCGCCGGGCGCGCGACCCCATTGGTCGAGCGGGGAGACAGCCCTCGAGAAATTTTTGGGTCCTTCTTGCATGCGAAGACGCCGGCGCGAGAGCGAATGGGGCAGGGTATCACTTTAGCGCGGTCAAGGTCACGCCCTCTCCGTCCACGATGAGTATGAACTACTCAGACATTCTAGAGAAATCGACGCCGCGCTTGGCAGTGTTTCCTTTGGCGCCGCGTCGGCGAGCTGAGTGTAAAGAGCAGCACCACACGCAAAGTTACGCGCTCTTTGGTGTTCCTTCCCCGCTGTTTTTTTTTGTTTCATTTTGCCGCGCGAGGGTGCGGTTGCTTACGCGCAGCACCGTTTTTCGAGTATGCGCCGATTTTTGTGACACTGCCACTTCCTTTACGAGTATTGTGCAACAATATTCACAAAACACAATATTCTCGCGCACATGCTTGCGCTCACAAAGTCAATGGCGAATGCCAAAATGCACATATCGAAACATTGATGTCTACACGCTCATAACACTTCACAATTGTCAAGATTCACTTCAATACATGCCTCAACTCGGCAACACATTAACATAACAATACACAGGGAGCACACAAGTACGATGAATTCTTTAGCCGATACTTCCACATACATTTCCTGCTTGCGCGCTTCTGTAATGCGTGCGTGAGGACCTTCACAGTTGCCTTTTGTCGCAGCAAGAGTGTCTTTTACTCGCGGGTCTTGTTCTCGGTCAACATGGGCTTCTGTTTCGCCGCACCTGAACCCTCCAGATAAATTTGCCGACTCGGAAAAGAATTGTGCGCTTAGGTATGCACACACAAACAAGGCAATCGATGGATTCCAGGGCACCTGCGTCAAAGTACATGGGCACACAATATTGACCGGTGTGAATACCCTTTTAACACTGTCGCGTTAAAACTTTGAGGCTAGCACTAAGGCCCGGTGAAGCGGAGAGCTTCCTCCGCTAAGGCCCGCTGATCATCTATCGAGCCCGAGGGAAGCCGAACACACCATGGAGGAGTCGAAGGATAAGACAAATAAGGAAAGGTAATGGAAGTGTCAGGCCACATTCTCACAGCCGGCCTCCTCTACGGCGCGGCGGCGACGGAGGCGGAAACCGCGGCAGCAACGGAGCGGCGCGGTGGTCTAATCGAAAGAGGCGCCGGACACCGGCAAACTAGATTGTGCGGGCGCTCGCTGCTCCAACGTAACCCTACGTCAGTGTTTTGTTTTTATTTCCTCTGCCGCGTGCAAAAAAATAAAAAAAGATCGCAGATGCGTGGTGGGCGGCGGGCTCCGAAAAACATTCTGGCGAAATTCGCAGTCTGCTTTGCGCGTTGGTTTGTTTGCCTCTTATCGTACTAACAACGACGCGGTCCAGTGAGCCCTGGCAAAAGTTACGAGTTAAGTTTCGATACCTATACGAATCTCCACAGTTTGCTGCGAAATACCGCACGCACGGAGCTAAAACTGATAGACACGAATATAGCAAGCTAGTATTAAAGCGTACAAAAGTGCGCACTGTACTCAAATTATTCTGGCCAGTCAGCGAAATCGAAGATAACTAGGGATGTAATGAACTTTGTTATCAATATAGGAATGGATCCTCGGAATTTGCGAAATTTATCTTCAAACAACCAGTCAAGAGTTCAGCTAGCAAGACATTCCAAAAAATGTTTCACTACTATCGGCTACTGGAAACAATGCACACTTAAAAGCTAGAAACGGTTGAACTCAGTTCCATCGCAGAAAACGGCAAAAAGTGGTCTGCTTAGCCGGTAGGTTGCGCTTTTCTTCTAATTTCTTGCCTTTGATATGCTTTTGATTATTTTCATCTTTACACTTATATCTTCATATATGTATACATATACCAGGTGCCCAGATGTAATCACGTTTTCAGGAGGGCGGTGTGTCCTGGGTGTTTAAAACAAACTCAGTGCTGCTGAGGGTCGTGTGGCATATTATGCAGTATTTTGTTTCGTAGCGGATAGCTGGTTAATTAGTCCAACTTAACTATATAGCTATTTAAATAATGGCTTCGGAAAAAATTCATTTCAAATGTTGTAGGTCACCTAAAGAAACAGCAGGCTAAAGTGTTTTTAACAAGGTACCATCTGAGCAGCTTTCTTTAAAAAAAACTAAAAAGCAAAAACGGGGAACTAAAAATACACCGTATAACTGTGGTGGTACTTGAGAGCTCCAGATGGAAGTTTGCTTGTCTTAATTCCCGCGCCCAGTGCAAAAACAAAACTCAGCTGGAACACCTTGTGTATTGTGAAATGAAATAAAGCCGTCATATGCTCTCTGTACCGTGGCAGCGGGCGCTTTTCGGAGCGCAAGACATGTGTGCAGTTCATGACGGAGAAAAACAAAATTTTTTTCGTGCCCATGCACCCATGCACCGGCGCATCGCCGCCGCTGCCGTTGCCGCGACGCTCGCGAGCGCCATCTCTCGCTCGCAGCAAGCAAGCCGCGGGACACGTGAGGCAAGCTCGCGCTGTGACTGGAGTGTTTTTTGTGGGGCGGAGCTTCGTCGCCGCTGCTCGACTTAAACGGTCGGATCGGAAAAACATTTGTTGAGCTCTAGAAAAGACATCTTCGCGGCTTCAGACGGCGTCTTCCGTCTTCATTCGCAGGGTTGGTGCTCTAGTCCAAGGCTCCACTGAGTATGGCCATCTCGCGAGCTCGCTCTACAAGGCACCTTTGGCCTTTCAAGCTTACGCTGGAAAGCATACTCTCCCACTGCTCCGCACTCGTGTTTTTCATTCTATGGATAGTTGGAGGCTCAGTCTTTTCACAGGCCCATGATATATGGTATAAATCTGGTTTCTCTCCGCACCATGGGCACCTAACCTCATACTGCGTAGGGAATATTTAATTAAGAAGGCTTAGATTCGGGAAAGTACCCGTCTGAGGCTGTCGCCATGCAAAAGCATCCTCTCTGCTAAGATCCTTATGTGGGGGTGGATACTTCAGACTAACCCCTTTATAATGATTTAGGATATGTGAGTAGCTCATGGGTACTGACTCGTGTTCCTCAAGGCTGGATATGTCGGACGCCCGGTTGGTATGCCCTCGAGCTATCCTATCCGCCTCTTGGTTCCCTGTTATGCCAGTGTGTCCTGGTACCCAGATTATGGTATGCTGAACTTTGCTTCCCGGGTCGCTTGAGCAGAGCATGTGGCGTGCTCTGCGCCCAATTCTGCCGTTTGTATAATTGCGGCATGCTGCTTGAGAGTCTGTTATTACTGTTAGGGACCTGCCAGATCGGTTGCCCTCCAGTGCTGCCAGAGCTATAGCTGCCTCTTCGGCCTCGACTACCGTGCAGCCTGTAGTGATGTGCTGCTGATTTCCTTGAGGTCCGAATTAACCACCGATGCCACTCCTATGCTGCTTTGTCTTCCGTCTTTGTCAAACGTTGCCTCGTCCGTATACCTTGTGTTGTCCTTGTTTGCCAGGGTTCTCTGCACGTACTTCGCTCTTGCTTCCCTACGCCCCTGTGAAGGTTCGGGTCTATATTCATGGGTATCGGTGCGACTCGCAGTGTACTGCGATACTTGTCCGGAATGTCTTCGGTACTTTCGATCTCTTGGATCATGTTGCTGCCGCCGTATCTTCGCAGGAGCACCCTGCCCGTGGGGGTCTGCATCAACCTGCGTGCCTGAGAGCATAGTAGTGCTTCTCTCAGTTCACTGAAGGTGTTGTGCCGTCCCAGGGCTAGCAGTTCCTCGGTCGATGTGCACTGCGGCAGATGAAGCGCATTTTTGTACGCCTTTCGCAGAAATTACGTCCGCTTGTTCTTGTTTGATGCAATTGTGGTAGGGAACGCTATACGCCACTCTGCTAACCACGAGGCTCCTGATTAGCTTGAGTGTGTCGCTCTCCTTCATGCCGTGTATCTTGCTGGATATTCTGCTGATCATACGGGTCACCTGCATGGTGGCGGTCTTCAGCAGTGTCAGAGTATGATCGCACTGCTGGCTGGACTGAAGCCACATCCCGAGGACCCGAATGGTGGTCTTCTCCGGAATGGGTTGCCCCTCGAGGTATACGTTGAGTTTGAGCTCATCGCTTGTAGGGACCATTCGATTTTGTTTGCCTCGCCACACCCTTAGGAGCTCGGACTTCTCCGCCGAGCAGGCGAGGTCCCTAGCCCTAGCATAGGTTTCTACGCATGTGGCCGCTTTTTGCAGACGTTCTTCTTTTTCGCTGAGCGATCCCCGGTTCACCCATACCGTAATGTCGTCAGCGTGCATGGCGTGCCGTGTGCCTTCGATTTGTTCGAGTTGTCTTGCTAGCCCGATCACTGCGATGTTGAAGAAGTTGGGGGAGATGACCGACCCTTGAGGAGTTTCCTTGTTTGGGGTGCGAAACGTCTCGGATCTGACTTCTCCCAGGCCGATAGTTGCTGTCCGGTTAGAGAGGAAGGCCTTGACGTAGCCATGAATCCTTCTCCCACAGTTCAGGCTATCCATTCCTGTGAGGATGGCTTCGTGGCTGACATTGTCGAAGGCTCCTTTAAGTCCAGTGCCATGATGACGTGTTCGCCGTTCCGCGGAACGTTGCAGAGCACCTCCTCTTTGAGCTGTAGGAGCACGTCTTACATCGATAATTTAGCGCGGAATCCAAACATGCTTCTGGAGTACAGCTCGTTTTCCTCCATATAATTTCGCAGCCTCATAGTGACCATCCACTCGTCTAGCTTGCCTAAGCATGGCGTGAGGGAGATTGGTCCAAGGTTTTCTACTTGCAATTTTTTGCCCGGTTTTGGAATCATCACTACTTCCGAATGCTTCCACTCCTCGGGTACTGTCTCTGCCGCGCAGTGCTTGTTGAGGTAGTCAGTAAGTTCGGATACCAGCTCATCACTGAGGTTGCGAATCAGCGCGTTCTTTATCTTGTCTGTGCCTGCAGCCGTATTCCTAGTGCTATTTCTTATTGCTGCGTAGACTTCCTGTTTGGTTACAGGCCTGTCCAGATCAGAATTTTCTTGTCCCTTGTAGTACTCCTTCTAGGCTGCTGGGTCGCCGTCCCCGAAGCAATTGTGCCTTACTTTTTCTATGAGCTCATACTCTGGGCCCGAAAACTAGTGAACCAGCCTTTGTATGGCATTGTTGTTTTCCGACCTCGTTTTAGACGGGTCCAGGAGTACCTTGAGTATGCTCCACGTTCGGGCAGTACTCAGGGTTCCGCTCATGGAATTGCTCAATTGCTGCCAATTTGCTCTCGCCTACTGCTCCGCATACCCTTCTGTCTTTTGCGTAATTTCCGCAATCTTCAGCTTTAGCTTCTTATTAAGCTTCTGTCTCCTCCACCTTTTGGTCAGGCTCTGTCTTGCCTCCCATAGCCTAAGCAGTCTTGAGTCTACCTCGGGTGTTTGCTCTGTGCGGACAATCTCCTTGGTGTACTTGCCTTGCCTTTCCTTCAGCATGTTCCTCCCTTCCTCTATTGACAGTATCTTGCCCAGCGGATGTCCAACACATGCTTCTCTAAAGGCATCCCAATCCGTTATTTTTGCTGTACTTATCCGACGCTTTACGTAATCCGTTCCGATTTGCGTCTTGATGATGTTATGATCACTACCCAGGCTTTCCAGCATATTTTCCCAGACCGCCTGTCTCGCTTTTCTTACAAAGGTGAGGACGGCGCTGCTCTCCTCCTGGACGCTGCTCCCGTCCCTGGTGGGGACCTCTGGGTCCGTTAGGAGTTGGCAGTCTATGTTGTCCTCCGCCTCCTTGACTCTCGTACCCTTTTTATCGGTGGTCTTGTATCCCCAGCTAGGATACTTGGCGTTGAAGTCTCCGACGACTACGAACGCGTTGTTTTTAGCCAGTCTGCTCACACCGTGGAAGAGTTCCGCGAATTTGCCCTCCTACTTTGGAGGAATGTATACGTTTACAATAAAAGTACTTCCTCCGTTCGTCTTCTTTTTCGGCATAATTTCGGTAATCTCATGATCTATGTCTGTGTCAGCAATCTTGTCGTGTGTTATGGCGGCAAGGGTTTTGCTGATTAGAATGGCTGTCCGACCATTCTCCTCGTTTTCTTGACATGTATGCCCTCTAATTTTGGCGTGAAGCCCCAGGTCTGTTGCAGAGCAATGACGTCGGGCGGAATTAGCTGTTTGTTGATGTACTCTTGTAATTGTGCCTGTTTTCTTCAGTACCCTCTGCCATTCCACTGCCATATTTCAAGCTTTTCGTTTTTGCCTCTTCCTTTATTAGAACTAGCCATGATTAATTCTCTGAATGCATTCCTAATGTTGGACGTCGCTGGTCAAATTTTTCTTTGACCCCTTGTGTTCTTTCTAGTTTACGCACGTTGCGTATTTCTGTGTTTTGCATCTCTATTCTTTGCTCTACTATGATGAATTTCTGTGTCATCTCTGCCATGAACTTGATAAAGTATTCGGGTGCTTCTGATGCCTGGTCTTGTGGCTGCGATGCCCTGGAAGGGGTTCCCAATGGGAGGTCCCTGACTGCTCTCATTAGTTCTTCAATCTTTTTATTCTGCTCCTCTACCTTTTGTCTGAGGGCCTTCTGAGAAGCGCGCCCGCTCGACTCCCGGGAGAACACCATCGCCCTGCCACGGACCAACGAGGCAGCGAGCGCCAGTCTGTGGACCGGTCCCGTCTTCCTCCTCAGGTCGTCTGACTTTCGCAGGGCCCGGTGAACAAATTGTGTTTGTGTTTGTAATCTCTCTGTACTGCTACTTTGCACGAGTTGGATTGCATTTGTAAATCACTTTGCATGTGCTAGTACGAGTGATTGTGAAATCCTTTGTATCGTCTCTTCACTCTATAAACATTATTTTGTTTTGTGAACCTTTGGCTCCGACCAATTCTCTGGCTTGCGACCGGCGAAAGCTGGGCACCAAACGACCAACCCCCTTGTCACTTGGTAGCTGGTCTCCGGCTGAGCTTGCCACGCTGAGTCGAGGGCACCTCCTTTGTGACCGAGACCGCTACCCCAACACGCTCTAAGGGTGTCTGGGAGCGCACGCAAAAGTGCGCGAAGTGGTGACATATTCTGGCGTTGGTGGTTTGTGAGCTCAGAGAACGGAGAAAGAGTCAGAAGAAGTTGACGAAGAGGTCGTAAACGAAGGTCTTGCAGCAGAGCGATATTGTGAGGAGCTGCACTGAAGCGGGTATTGAGGTTCACCGTGTAGAGGTAGTCTTTGCCTTCAGAAATTCAGTATCCGAAAATGAACTTGAAGGAAATAGTTGACGTTGGCATCCAGATGGGGATGTCGGGGGCTGAACTACGGAAATCGGTGAACCAGGAGAGAGAGAAGGTCGAAAAAAAAGACAGAAGGCTCGAGAAGCAGCCCAAGAGGAGAGACAGAAGGCTCGAGAATAAGCCGGAAAGAGAAAGAGAGGGTTGAAAATGAGAGACAGAAGGATCGACAAGAAGCCGAAAAGGAGAGACAGAAGGCTCGAGAAGGCGAAAAGGAGAGACAGAAGGCAAGAGAAGAAGCTGAGAAAGAAAGAGGGAGAGAGAGTTTGAACGCGTAAAACAACTGCTTGCGATGACGCTTGAGCTCCAACGTGCTACAAACCTCTCAGCAGAAGCCCATAGCTCTAGAGAAGAAGGCAGTGGCCTGCGGATAGATGCGAGCAGATTACTTTGCAGGTTTGGTGAAAAAAAAAAGGACGATCTCGACGCATTCCTCAGGCGATTCGAAGGAAACGCGGGAAGTCAGAATTGGTCAGACGGTGAATGTGCTATACCGTTCTTAGCGCATGTCTCAGCGGGGAAGCTCTAAACGTGTTCAGGCGAATTTCTCCGGAAGATGCTATAAGCTACAGCAAAGTAAAGGCCCCCTTGATTAAGCGATTCCGAGATAAATTCAGAACAGGGAAGCCCACACATGGTGAAACGGCAACCCAGTTTGAGGCAAGATTGTCACTACTTTGATCGGTGGATAGAACTTTCGGAAATTGCACAGGAATACAGTGCACTTCGCATGCTACTCATCAAGGAACAATTCCTGAATAGCTGTCACCCGAGCTTGTTCTTTTATCTGAAGAAAATAACAGCCAAGACTCCCTCCGAAATGCTAGATCTTGCCGACCAATTTCTTGAAGCTCAAGGAGGACCGAATCTGACCAAGATTAAGAATACGAACTCGGAGAGCGTGGGGAAAACTGACAGCCGCGATTCGCGATTTAGCCCAAAGGCTCCTCCAAAGCGCTACATGTGCAGCAAGTCAGGCCACTACGCGTTTAATTGCCGCAACAGCGCTACGAACAATAATAGCCCAACCGCTTGTTTTAAGTGCGACCAGAAGGGGCACAGAGCCGCGGTTTGTCCGAACCCAAGCAAGCCCATTCCCCAGGTATCGTGCGTACGGGCCTCCTCAGGTCACCACCTTGAGGAAGAAGAATAAAATGGCTTTGCAGAACTCAAGAACGGCAAGTAGGTACCAGCCGTGAACGCCGTTGTGAACGCGCTACCTGAAGCCGAAAAGAACAGAATGCCTGTCCTGAAAGGGAAGGTAGGAGAAAAACAATTACAGTGTTGCGAGACACGGGAAGCAGCGCTGTAACCATAAAATGAAGATTAGTGAAAGATAAGGACATCACTGGAACGAAGATCCTTGTGCGCCTAGTTGACGGCTCGTTTCAGCGCTTGCCGGAAGCTTAAGTACATGTGCGAACTCCGTACAACATCGGGAAACTAATTGCACTGTGCTTGGAGCGCCCCATATAAGACCTCATATTGGGCAACATAAAGGGGGCAAGATTTCCAAAGGGCCCAGAAAGTAGCCACGAGACGGAGAAATTCTAATCCTGCTCTTCAGAACAGCGCAGTGATCGCCAAGCGAAAAAGTGGCGAAGGGAGCGCGAGCGTGCTAGCTCGAGCAAAGGAGCAGTCAAGCAGAGAGCTAAGAATGAAGAACGCGAAAGTCCCTCGGATTAACGCTCCGAGGAAGAAAAAACGTTTTGTCTGGAAGGGACGGCCACTTCAGTAGAAAGCCGTGCGAAGCCGAAAGGAAGGCCACAAAATTGTCACAAGGAAGCAGCGAAACGCGAAAGAAAGAGCACAGGAGGGCAGTGTGCCCAGAATTTTTGTTAAGCTCAGCTTAGCGCTGGTTGTGTACATGTTCATCGTGCTGTTGTGCACATTACTTCAGCTGCCTTTTGATCGCACAGGAATATTCTGGAATGTCACCAGGAGGGTATTCACACCGGTCAATATTGTGTGCCCGTGTACTTTGACGCAGGTGCCCTGGAATCCATCGATTGCCTTGTTTGTGTGTGCATACCTAAGCGCACAATTCTTTTCCGAGTCGGCAAATTTATCTGGAGGGTTCAGGTGCGGCGAAACAGAAGCCCATGTTGACCGAGAACAAGACCCGCGAGTAAAAGACACTCTTGCTGCGACAAAAGGCAACTGTGAAGGTCCTCACGCACGCATTACAGAAGCGCGCAAGCAGGAAATGTATGTGGAAGTATCGGCTAAAGAATTCATCGTACTTGTGTGCTCCCTGTGTATTGTTATGTTAATGTGTTGCCGAGTTGAGGCATGTATTGAAGTGAATCTTGACAATTGTGAAGTGTTATGAGCGTGTAGACATCAATGTTTCGATATGTGCATTTTGGCATTCGCCATTGACTTTGTGAGCGCAAGCATGTGCGCGAGAATATTGTGTTTTGTGAATATTGTTGCACAATACTCGTAAAGGAAGTGGCAGTGTCACAAAATTCGGCGCATACTCGAAAAACGGTGCTGCGCGTAAGCAACCGCACCCTCGCGCGGCAAAATGAAACAAAAAAAAACAGCGGGGAAGGAACACCAAAGAGCGCGTAACTTTGCGTGTGGTGCTGCTCTTTACACTCAGCTCGCCGACGCGGCGCCAAAGGAAACACTGCCAAGCGCGGCGTCGATTTCTCTAGAATGTCTGAGTAGTTCATACTCATCGTGGACGGAGAGGGCGTGACCTTGACCGCGCTAAAGTGATACCCTGCCCCATTCGCTCTCGCGCCGGCGTCTTCGCATGCAAGAAGGACCCAAAAATTTCTCGAGGGCTGTCTCCCCGCTCGACCAATGGGGTCGCGCGCCCGGCGAGAGAAGGAGAAAGAGCTTGTGCAGTTGAAACTGCGTGCATGTGCGCGCCTGCCTTGGCGCGAAGAACAAAGAGACGCGGACTGCGCCTATAAATGAGGGGCTTCAACCGCTGTCTGTTAGCCCGAGCCGCCGTTTAAGCTTCTGAGAAGCGCGCCCGCTCGACTCCCGGGAGAACGCCACCGCCCAGCCACGCACCAGCGAGGCAACGTGCGCCAACCGGCGGATCGGCCCCGTCGTGCTCCTGAGGTCGTCGGACTGTCCCAGTGCCCGGTGAACAAATTGTGTTTTGTTTGTTTGTCTCTCTGTGTTAGTGCACTTTAGGTGCAAATATAGAGTTGAATTGTTATTTCTCTCTATTGCTACTTTGCACGAGTTAGATTGTATTTGTAAATCACTTTGCATGTGCTAGTCCAAGTGATTGTGAAATCCTCTGTATCGTCTCTTCACTGTATAAACATTATTTTGTTTTGTGAACCTTTGGCTGCGACCCATTCTCTGGCTTGCGACCGGCGAAAGCTGGGCACCAAACGACCAACCCTCTTGTCACTTGGTAGCTGGTCTCCAGCTGAGCTTGCCACGCTGAGTCGAGGGCATCTCCTTTGTGGGCGAGACCGCTAACCCCACACGCTCTAAGGGTGTCTGGGAGCGCATGCAAAAGTGCGCGAAGTGTTGACAATGGTGAACTGGCGCCAGTACAAATAGAGGCGAAATTTCTGAACGGCCCAGACAACGGCTAGACAGTCTTTCTCAGTGATCGTGCAGTTCTTTTCCGCGGCAGTCAGGGTACGGCTTGCGCAGGAAATCATGCGCACGGTCGAAGTGTGCTGGCGCTGCAAAAGAACGGTACCATTGCCGTGTCCACTGGCGTCAGTATGTAAAATCGTTGAGGCGTTGTCATCAAAATCGGCCAGTATCGGATCAGACGTGAGAGCCTGCTTTAGAGCCGCAAAGGGGGCCTCGCAGGCTTCAGACGAAACGAAGTGTGACCTGGCGCCAAGAAGCTTACGCAAAGCGGTGGCGATGGAGGCGAAACTTTGGATGAAGCGACGAAAGTATGAGGCCTGTCCTAAAACCTCGCTTGTCTTTAATCCTTGATGGACGGGGGATATGCAGAACTGCAGTAACTTTATCAGGATCAGGTTTTATGCCCATCCGACTAACGACATCACGTCCGAGAACTTTGATAGAAGTGGAAGCAAAGCAAACTTTATTTGTGTTTAACTGAAGTGCGGCCGCGGAAAGAGCACTTACAACTTCCTCAAGGCGAGCAGGATTTTCAGAAAAAAGTAGAGGACAAAATTACGATGTCGTCCAGGTAGCCGGGACAAGTTTTCCATTTCAGCCCGTGGAGTACGGTGTCAATCATGCATTCAAACGTGGCCGGGGCATTGCACAGGACGAACGACATAATGTTAAATTCATATAAGTCATCTGGTGTGGCGAAAGGTGTCTTCTCTTTGTCCTTTTCACGGATAGGGATTTGCCAGTAGCCGTATCTTAGGTCAAGACTAGAGAAAAATTGAGCACTTTGGAAACAGTCGAGGACGTCGTCAATCCGAGGAAGTGGATAAACATCCTTTCAAGTGATCTTATTGAGGGCGCGAGAGTCGACAAAAAAGCGTACTGAACCGTCCTTATTTTGTACCAGCACAACTGGTGAGGACCAAGAACTTGAAGAAAGGCGTATGATGTGGCACTTCAGCTTGTCGGTTACATTATCATGAATAATTTTGCTCTCACTAGAAGACACGCGATGCGGCTGGCAGCGAATGATGCGCGAATCGTCACTGTGGATGTGATGCGTAGCCGCGGAGATTTGGCCCAAAACTGTTGACTAGGTATAAAAAGTAGCGGCATGCTTGGTCAAGACGGCAACCAATTCTGATTTTTGAGCAGGCGTGAGAGCGTTGCTGATAGTAGCGTAAATATGTGCAGGAGATGAAGCATGGGACGAAATGCCGAAGCTTGATAGGGCGAGGAAAGAACATTGACAGGTTGAGCGGCAGAAACAGTTCTAAGCGATTTTAGTGCCTGCGCGCAAAAGAATGGGCTCCGACATAGTATTGCAGGCAGTGAGAATAGCAGTCCCATTTGAGAATCGAAGAAGGGATGCGACGAGAGGAATGACCCTAGAGAGAAGACGGGGGCTGAATGTGGCTAAAACGTCCCGAGCGTTTACGTGAGAAGAAGCAACGGAGGGGATATCGTCGGAGTCAGTGAAAAGTACATGGTCAGCGGAGGTAATCAAGTGAGAGAAGGCACTCCAGGGGCGTCAGAAGGGACGGATTCAGCAACTTGCAGAGTAGGAGGGCAACATGCAATGACAACTTGCGCGGAGTGGAGTAAATCCCATCCGAGTTTGAGGGGTGAGCACAGGAGGGAGATACAGCTAACTCGATGTGTTTTAGGATGCCTTTGATAGTGACGCGTGCTGTACACAGACCGGAAGGACGCATTGATTATGTATTAGCGGCACTTAGAGAAGGACCGCAGCAAGGAGTGCGCACTTTTCGAAGATGGGAACACAAAGCAGAACTGATGACAGAAACAGCGGCGCCGGTATCAATCAATGCTTCTACAATACTGCCTTCAACATAAACGGTTATCATGTTTCACGCACGGTTGCGGAGGAGAAATTTAAGGGTGCGCGGGCGGTGGAGCTTTATTTCTGGAAACTGCCCAGTTTAGTTTTCCGTATGGCGACCAGGGGTCGGAGAGGCTGGACATAGAGGCGATGAGGAGCGGCGGAACGGTGTCGTGGAGCGGCGGCGCGACGACCGGACGTTCGACGAGCGGTCGGGAGAGGGCGACGGAGAGGAGAAGCGGAGAGGATCGTTGGGGAGAAACGTTGACCGGTAAGGATACAATGAGTAGATGTCGTAGTGATGAACGCTAGCGGCAAACGTAGGCCAATAGCCATACGATGAATAAGTTTCGTATTTGCGGAAGTGACGAAACTGGCTACGCTCGTCGCGATGACGCCGACGACAAACGCAGGCAATATGTCCACGAATTCCACAGTAGTAGCAGATACCGCTGGATACATATCGGGTCGCTGGAATAAGGAGGCGACAGTGTGCTGGACGGCGGCGGATGTGAAGGATAGACGGGAGCAGCAGGATACGCATCAACCCGAGCATATGTAGGCATACAAAGGGGTACAGATGGTTCGGGCGACGCGGGGTGAGTGACTGAAGAGAGCTCGTCCTTGATGAGATCACGCAATGGCGAGCTCAGAGGCCGGTGCTGATGGGATTCCACCGGCGTTAAGCCGGTGAAATCCACTGCACGCGTACATCGGCCAGACAACAAATTGCGGAGTCATCAACTAGCATCGATTAGACACGTGACCTACTTCCGCTGCAAAATGAGTTTGTCTACCACAGAGAGCTTCAGTTGGGCAGCGGTGCGCATAATCGACTGACCGAACCAACCTGTACTCTGTGCAGCTGCTTGCTTAGGAGGATTCAATGCTCAGGGGCGGCAACTGCTCGCTGCTTCCCGCAGCATCGACGATAAGTGTCCACCTTGCTTGGCAATCACTGATCCGCTGCAGGCGTACATCGCCCAGACAATGAACTATGGAGTCAACAACTAGTATCGACTGGACACGTGACCTGTTTCGGCTGCAAAAGTAGTTTGCCTGCCACAGCGAGCTTCAGTTGGGCAGCGGTGCGCATAATCGACTGACCAAACCGCTCTTTCCTCTGTGCAGGTGCTTGGTTACGAGGACCCAATTGCTCAGGGGCGGCATTTGCTCGCCGCTTCCCGCAGCATCGACGATAGGTGTCTACCCTCCTTGGCCACTGCTGATCCACTGCACGCGTACATCGCCCAGGCACCGAACTATGGAGTCATAAACAAGCATCGATTGGACACATGACCTGTTTCGGCTGCAAAAGGAGTTTTCCTACAACAGCGAGCGCCAGCTCGGCAGTGGTTCGCAGAATCGACTGACCAAATCAACCTGTACTCTGTGCAGCTGCTTTGTTACGAGGATCCAATGCTCAAGTGCGGCACCTGCTCCCCGGTTCCCGCAGCATCGACGATAAGCGTGCAATTCGCTTGGAAATCGCGGATCCTTTGCGCGCGTACGTCGCCCACACGAAGAAATGCGCATCGACTGGACACGTTACATGTTTCGAGTTGAAAAGCAGTTTGCCTATTACACCGAGCTGCGGTGCGCATAATTGTTTAACCTAACCGCCCGGCACTGTGCGCAGCTCCTGGCTGCGGGCATCAGCTGCACAGGTGCGGCGCATGCTTGCTGGTCCCGGCAGCATCGAGTGAAAGCGGCCAGCCATATTGTCTATCGCTGATTTATCTGCGCGGGTATATAACCCAGACAACAAAGTGTGGAGTGATCGACAAGCGTCGAGTGGGCATGTGACCTGTTTCGTCCACCCTTCTTGGCCATCGCTGATCCTCTGCTCTTGTATATCACCCAGACAACAAACTGCGGAATCATCAACAAGCAACTAGGGAAAACCTGACCTGTTTTGGCTACAAAAGGAGCCTGACTACCACTTTGACCTTCACTTCGCCTACGGTGCGCTTAATCGACAGACCGAACCACCCTGTACTGTGTGGCAGTGAGAAATAGTCCCATTAATAATTTTTTTACAAAAAAGTCTTACTTCTTGAGCACTGGTGCTGAGAACAGCAACAGCTGTTTCTTTTTTGCTGATTCTTCGCTTCTTCACAGATATATAATGTATCCAATTAGTGTTTGGAGCCTTGCTCCCCATCATCTTTGGTAAGAAAATGGAAGATGTCACCAGATATGTGGAAGCTCTGAAATGCGAGCTCAAAGCTGACCTGAGGTCACTAAAAGAAATTGTCAGATATTGTTGCGTCAGCTGTGAAGGTGTATACTAACTCCTGAATGAATTCAAATGGCTTCGGAAAGATCTTCAGGAATTACAGAAAGAGAATAAGAAACGACGGCAGAAAACTGTAAGCTTAGTGATAAGGTACCATTGCAGCAATAGCAGAGGTTAAACAATCTGGAGGTACGAGGTTTGCGAGTGGAGGTGTATCCGATGTTGTTAAGAAAATCGAAGATTCAGACATCGACATTTGGCACCGTGTGCTGACTTTGACTCTAAAAGAGAACAGAGTTGCACGTTTTGTGCAATGATCTAAGCAGGAAAAAATCCTGAAAAAAGCCAGAGAAATGAAGTACGCCAGTAAAGGTCTGGAATATGGTGGAGACAGCAAACAAGTGCATGCAAAAGAGCATTCAACCACAATTACCCGGGAACTGCTTCGGTGTGCAACTATTCAAAACAAGAAAATGGGCTGGAACTTTGTGTGCACCCGCGGTGGAAGAATACTTGCAAGGAAAGACGAAGAGGTTGACATCCTACACATTCCCAGGCTGTCTGATATTGATAAAATTACAAACTGAGCCATGATGTCAAGAACGGCTTAGGCAACGTCTGCGATTGAGGATAGAGAGGTACACTGTTGTTATTATGACATTCAAACTTTTAAATCAAAGTATAAAACATTGTGTGGAGAATTGTCAGTATTACACTTCAGCACTGGAAATATCAAAAACAAGATTGACTTTAAAATACTTCTTGGTTCTCTAGGTTTGAAATTTCAGGCCTTAGGACTAACTGAAACTTGGTTGTTTTAAACGAATGTATCAC
>JARKHS020030637.1:0-17244 GCA_030143305.2 Amblyomma americanum | reverse complement strand
ATTCACACCGGTCAATATTGTGTGCCCGTGTACTTTGACGCAGGTGCCCTGGAATCCATCGATTGCCTTGTTTGTGTGTGCATACCTAAGCGCACAATTCTTTTCCGAGTCGGCAAATTTATCTGGAGGGTTCAGGTGCGGCGAAACAGAAGCCCATGTTGACCGAGAACAAGACCCGCGAGTAAAAGACACTCTTGCTGCGACAAAAGGCAACTGTGAAGGTCCTCACGCACGCATTACAGAAGCGCGCAAGCAGGAAATGTATGTGGAAGTATCGGCTAAAGAATTCATCGTACTTGTGTGCTCCCTGTGTATTGTTATGTTAATGTGTTGCCGAGTTGAGGCATGTATTGAAGTGAATCTTGACAATTGTGAAGTGTTATGAGCGTGTAGACATCAATGTTTCGATATGTGCATTTTGGCATTCGCCATTGACTTTGTGAGCGCAAGCATGTGCGCGAGAATATTGTGTTTTGTGAATATTGTTGCACAATACTCGTAAAGGAAGTGGCAGTGTCACAAAATTCGGCGCATACTCGAAAAACGGTGCTGCGCGTAAGCAACCGCACCCTCGCGCGGCAAAATGAAACAAAAAAAAACAGCGGGGAAGGAACACCAAAGAGCGCGTAACTTTGCGTGTGGTGCTGCTCTTTACACTCAGCTCGCCGACGCGGCGCCAAAGGAAACACTGCCAAGCGCGGCGTCGATTTCTCTAGAATGTCTGAGTAGTTCATACTCATCGTGGACGGAGAGGGCGTGACCTTGACCGCGCTAAAGTGATACCCTGCCCCATTCGCTCTCGCGCCGGCGTCTTCGCATGCAAGAAGGACCCAAAAATTTCTCGAGGGCTGTCTCCCCGCTCGACCAATGGGGTCGCGCGCCCGGCGAGAGAAGGAGAAAGAGCTTGTGCAGTTGAAACTGCGTGCATGTGCGCGCCTGCCTTGGCGCGAAGAACAAAGAGACGCGGACTGCGCCTATAAATGAGGGGCTTCAACCGCTGTCTGTTAGCCCGAGCCGCCGTTTAAGCTTCTGAGAAGCGCGCCCGCTCGACTCCCGGGAGAACGCCACCGCCCAGCCACGCACCAGCGAGGCAACGTGCGCCAACCGGCGGATCGGCCCCGTCGTGCTCCTGAGGTCGTCGGACTGTCCCAGTGCCCGGTGAACAAATTGTGTTTTGTTTGTTTGTCTCTCTGTGTTAGTGCACTTTAGGTGCAAATATAGAGTTGAATTGTTATTTCTCTCTATTGCTACTTTGCACGAGTTAGATTGTATTTGTAAATCACTTTGCATGTGCTAGTCCAAGTGATTGTGAAATCCTCTGTATCGTCTCTTCACTGTATAAACATTATTTTGTTTTGTGAACCTTTGGCTGCGACCCATTCTCTGGCTTGCGACCGGCGAAAGCTGGGCACCAAACGACCAACCCTCTTGTCACTTGGTAGCTGGTCTCCAGCTGAGCTTGCCACGCTGAGTCGAGGGCATCTCCTTTGTGGGCGAGACCGCTAACCCCACACGCTCTAAGGGTGTCTGGGAGCGCATGCAAAAGTGCGCGAAGTGTTGACAATGGTGAACTGGCGCCAGTACAAATAGAGGCGAAATTTCTGAACGGCCCAGACAACGGCTAGACAGTCTTTCTCAGTGATCGTGCAGTTCTTTTCCGCGGCAGTCAGGGTACGGCTTGCGCAGGAAATCATGCGCACGGTCGAAGTGTGCTGGCGCTGCAAAAGAACGGTACCATTGCCGTGTCCACTGGCGTCAGTATGTAAAATCGTTGAGGCGTTGTCATCAAAATCGGCCAGTATCGGATCAGACGTGAGAGCCTGCTTTAGAGCCGCAAAGGGGGCCTCGCAGGCTTCAGACGAAACGAAGTGTGACCTGGCGCCAAGAAGCTTACGCAAAGCGGTGGCGATGGAGGCGAAACTTTGGATGAAGCGACGAAAGTATGAGGCCTGTCCTAAAACCTCGCTTGTCTTTAATCCTTGATGGACGGGGGATATGCAGAACTGCAGTAACTTTATCAGGATCAGGTTTTATGCCCATCCGACTAACGACATCACGTCCGAGAACTTTGATAGAAGTGGAAGCAAAGCAAACTTTATTTGTGTTTAACTGAAGTGCGGCCGCGGAAAGAGCACTTACAACTTCCTCAAGGCGAGCAGGATTTTCAGAAAAAAGTAGAGGACAAAATTACGATGTCGTCCAGGTAGCCGGGACAAGTTTTCCATTTCAGCCCGTGGAGTACGGTGTCAATCATGCATTCAAACGTGGCCGGGGCATTGCACAGGACGAACGACATAATGTTAAATTCATATAAGTCATCTGGTGTGGCGAAAGGTGTCTTCTCTTTGTCCTTTTCACGGATAGGGATTTGCCAGTAGCCGTATCTTAGGTCAAGACTAGAGAAAAATTGAGCACTTTGGAAACAGTCGAGGACGTCGTCAATCCGAGGAAGTGGATAAACATCCTTTCAAGTGATCTTATTGAGGGCGCGAGAGTCGACAAAAAAGCGTACTGAACCGTCCTTATTTTGTACCAGCACAACTGGTGAGGACCAAGAACTTGAAGAAAGGCGTATGATGTGGCACTTCAGCTTGTCGGTTACATTATCATGAATAATTTTGCTCTCACTAGAAGACACGCGATGCGGCTGGCAGCGAATGATGCGCGAATCGTCACTGTGGATGTGATGCGTAGCCGCGGAGATTTGGCCCAAAACTGTTGACTAGGTATAAAAAGTAGCGGCATGCTTGGTCAACACGGCAACCAATTCTGATTTTTGAGCAGGCGTGAGAGCGTTGCTGATAGTAGCGTAAATATGTGCAGGAGATGAAGCATGGGACGAAATGCCGAAGCTTGATAGGGCGAGGAAAGAACATTGACAGGTTGAGCGGCAGAAACAGTTCTAAGCGATTTTAGTGCCTGCGCGCAAAAGAATGGGCTCCGACATAGTATTGCAGGCAGTGAGAATAGCAGTCCCATTTGAGAATCGAAGAAGGGATGCGACGAGAGGAATGACCCTAGAGAGAAGACGGGGGCTGAATGTGGCTAAAACGTCCCGAGCGTTTACGTGAGAAGAAGCAACGGAGGGGATATCGTCGGAGTCAGTGAAAAGTACATGGTCAGCGGAGGTAATCAAGTGAGAGAAGGCACTCCAGGGGCGTCAGAAGGGACGGATTCAGCAACTTGCAGAGTAGGAGGGCAACATGCAATGACAACTTGCGCGGAGTGGAGTAAATCCCATCCGAGTTTGAGGGGTGAGCACAGGAGGGAGATACAGCTAACTCGATGTGTTTTAGGATGCCTTTGATAGTGACGCGTGCTGTACACAGACCGGAAGGACGCATTGATTATGTATTAGCGGCACTTAGAGAAGGACCGCAGCAAGGAGTGCGCACTTTTCGAAGATGGGAACACAAAGCAGAACTGATGACAGAAACAGCGGCGCCGGTATCAATCAATGCTTCTACAATACTGCCTTCAACATAAACGGTTATCATGTTTCACGCACGGTTGCGGAGGAGAAATTTAAGGGTGCGCGGGCGGTGGAGCTTTATTTCTGGAAACTGCCCAGTTTAGTTTTCCGTATGGCGACCAGGGGTCGGAGAGGCTGGACATAGAGGCGATGAGGAGCGGCGGAACGGTGTCGTGGAGCGGCGGCGCGACGACCGGACGTTCGACGAGCGGTCGGGAGAGGGCGACGGAGAGGAGAAGCGGAGAGGATCGTTGGGGAGAAACGTTGACCGGTAAGGATACAATGAGTAGATGTCGTAGTGATGAACGCTAGCGGCAAACGTAGGCCAATAGCCATACGATGAATAAGTTTCGTATTTGCGGAAGTGACGAAACTGGCTACGCTCGTCGCGATGACGCCGACGACAAACGCAGGCAATATGTCCACGAATTCCACAGTAGTAGCAGATACCGCTGGATACATATCGGGTCGCTGGAATAAGGAGGCGACAGTGTGCTGGACGGCGGCGGATGTGAAGGATAGACGGGAGCAGCAGGATACGCATCAACCCGAGCATATGTAGGCATACAAAGGGGTACAGATGGTTCGGGCGACGCGGGGTGAGTGACTGAAGAGAGCTCGTCCTTGATGAGATCACGCAATGGCGAGCTCAGAGGCCGGTGCTGATGGGATTCCACCGGCGTTAAGCCGGTGAAATCCACTGCACGCGTACATCGGCCAGACAACAAATTGCGGAGCCATCAACTAGCATCGATTAGACACGTGACCTACTTCCGCTGCAAAATGAGTTTGTCTACCACAGAGAGCTTCAGTTGGGCAGCGGTGCGCATAATCGACTGACCGAACCAACCTGTACTCTGTGCAGCTGCTTGCTTAGGAGGATTCAATGCTCAGGGGCGGCAACTGCTCGCTGCTTCCCGCAGCATCGACGATAAGTGTCCACCTTGCTTGGCAATCACTGATCCGCTGCAGGCGTACATCGCCCAGACAATGAACTATGGAGTCAACAACTAGTATCGACTGGACACGTGACCTGTTTCGGCTGCAAAAGTAGTTTGCCTGCCACAGCGAGCTTCAGTTGGGCAGCGGTGCGCATAATCGACTGACCAAACCGCTCTTTCCTCTGTGCAGGTGCTTGGTTACGAGGACCCAATTGCTCAGGGGCGGCATTTGCTCGCCGCTTCCCGCAGCATCGACGATAGGGGTCTACCCTCCTTGGCCACTGCTGATCCACTGCACGCGTACATCGCCCAGGCACCGAACTATGGAGTCATAAACAAGCATCGATTGGACACATGACCTGTTTCGGCTGCAAAAGGAGTTTTCCTACAACAGCGAGCGCCAGCTCGGCAGTGGTTCGCAGAATCGACTGACCAAATCAACCTGTACTCTGTGCAGCTGCTTTGTTACGAGGATCCAATGCTCAAGTGCGGCACCTGCTCCCCGGTTCCCGCAGCATCGACGATAAGCGTGCAATTCGCTTGGAAATCGCGGATCCTTTGCGCGCGTACGTCGCCCACACGAAGAAATGCGCATCGACTGGACACGTTACATGTTTCGAGTTGAAAAGCAGTTTGCCTATTACACCGAGCTGCGGTGCGCATAATTGTTTAACCTAACCGCCCGGCACTGTGCGCAGCTCCTGGCTGCGGGCATCAGCTGCACAGGTGCGGCGCATGCTTGCTGGTCCCGGCAGCATCGAGTGAAAGCGGCCAGCCATATTGTCTATCGCTGATTTATCTGCGCGGGTATATAACCCAGACAACAAAGTGTGGAGTGATCGACAAGCGTCGAGTGGGCATGTGACCTGTTTCGTCCACCCTTCTTGGCCATCGCTGATCCTCTGCTCTTGTATATCACCCAGACAACAAACTGCGGAATCATCAACAAGCAACTAGGGAAAACCTGACCTGTTTTGGCTACAAAAGGAGCCTGACTACCACTTTGACCTTCACTTCGCCTACGGTGCGCTTAATCGACAGACCGAACCACCCTGTACTGTGTGGCAGTGAGAAATAGTCCCATTAATAATTTTTTTACAAAAAAGTCTTACTTCTTGAGCACTGGTGCTGAGAACAGCAACAGCTGTTTCTTTTTTGCTGATTCTTCGCTTCTTCACAGATATATAATGTATCCAATTAGTGTTTGGAGCCTTGCTCCCCATCATCTTTGGTAAGAAAATGGAAGATGTCACCAGATATGTGGAAGCTCTGAAATGCGAGCTCAAAGCTGACCTGAGGTCACTAAAAGAAATTGTCAGATATTGTTGCGTCAGCTGTGAAGGTGTATACTAACTCCTGAATGAATTCAAATGGCTTCGGAAAGATCTTCAGGAATTACAGAAAGAGAATAAGAAACGACGGCAGAAAACTGTAAGCTTAGTGATAAGGTACCATTGCAGCAATAGCAGAGGTTAAACAATCTGGAGGTACGAGGTTTGCGAGTGGAGGTGTATCCGATGTTGTTAAGAAAATCGAAGATTCAGACATCGACATTTGGCACCGTGTGCTGACTTTGACTCTAAAAGAGAACAGAGTTGCACGTTTTGTGCAATGATCTAAGCAGGAAAAAATCCTGAAAAAAGCCAGAGAAATGAAGTACGCCAGTAAAGGTCTGGAATATGGTGGAGACAGCAAACAAGTGCATGCAAAAGAGCATTCAACCACAATTACCCGGGAACTGCTTCGGTGTGCAACTATTCAAAACAAGAAAATGGGCTGGAACTTTGTGTGCACCCGCGGTGGAAGAATACTTGCAAGGAAAGACGAAGAGGTTGACATCCTACACATTCCCAGGCTGTCTGATATTGATAAAATTACAAACTGAGCCATGATGTCAAGAACGGCTTAGGCAACGTCTGCGATTGAGGATAGAGAGGTACACTGTTGTTATTATGACATTCAAACTTTTAAATCAAAGTATAAAACATTGTGTGGAGAATTGTCAGTATTACACTTCAGCACTGGAAATATCAAAAACAAGATTGACTTTAAAATACTTCTTGGTTCTCTAGGTTTGAAATTTCAGGCCTTAGGACTAACTGAAACTTGGTTGTTTTAAACGAATGTATCACCTCCAATAGACGACTGCAAGTGTAGTGTTTGAGTACGGAGAGGAAGAGAGGTTGGAATGTGGCTTCTATTTGATGAATAGTTTGCATCACGAAGCTTTTGATGAATTCACAAGGTTGGATCATGATGTTGAAAGCCTTTTTGTCGAGGTCTCAAACATTGCAATTGGTGTTTATTGAGACCAGCTATGGGTAGCACATCAAACTTCTTAAATTTTATCGATGATGCACTCTTTGATCGATGATGCAAATTTTATCGATGATGCACTTCACCTTCGTCTTTTCTGATCTCTGGTGATATCAACATAGATGAAATATGAAGCAACACCGAACCACAGGATTTTCAAATTATTATGAATCTTTATGCCTGTACCAATTCATGATAATGATCGTGATGATGATTCTGCTGGCTATCTCTTTGCATCGAGAGATAAATGGCACGAAAAATATCTAAGCCTACCTGGGTTGCTAGCAGCTCCGCTACTTCCATAGGCATTTGCATCACGAGTAATTACATTGGCCATGTTACCTCAGGTGCTATGATCAGTCATGTAAGTAGTCTCCTGCCAATATTTTGCCTGTCTTCTTTGGAATCAGAAATGAATTTGCATCCCAAAAAGAAATTTATGTACCGTGTAATTAATGAGGACAGCCTATAGAGATTTAGAAAACTTATAGAGCAAGAAATATAGGAAGATGTCAATCAAGAAAACAGCGCCAATATTCTCCGCAATACTTTCTTGAAAAAGTGCCCTACATGCTGTTATACTTCTTTCCCATTGCAAGAAAGTAAAAGAAGAAGCAAGAAAATAAAGAAGCCAAGGATAACCCGGGAAATGTTCAAGAGAATACGGCAAAAAAACAGAAATTATCACGAATTTATAAGCAGTATAGGTTCCAGTACACTCGCGGAGTACAAGAGGCTTAGAAATACTCAACTGTGATTTAAAAAAGGCCATCAATGAATATTATGAAAACAAATTCATGAATGGTCTAGTTAATCTAGAAAAGTATGCGACATTAGAGACGAGATGACGTCTAGAAATCGTCGCCATTAATAGTTGATAGACGTTTGAAAGATGACGTTCGCGTTCGAGAAACCAAGGTTGCTGACTAAATAAATAGAAATTTTAGTAACATAAGCTCGTATTAAGAGGCTCATATGGAAAGCTGCACTCTAATAGAAGAAAGGCAACTCGAATCGATTAGGTTTGCACTGTCGACGCCTACTGAAATCTATAACATAACTGAAAGTCTGCGGAGTTGTTTTCCTCTGCTGCGTAAATGGCATAAATGTTCCACCTATCAAGTACACTGATAAAACATTTAGTCAAGTATTATGTAATACAATAAATTAGATGCATAACTCCGGAGAATCCCCTGACGACCTGAGTATTGCTCAAGTCACTATTGTGTATAAGACCTGTGGAGAAACTGATATTACTAAGTACAACCGCATTTCGGTCGTACCGGTGTGTTTTCAAAGATATTCGAAAGTGTTATGTAGGTCAAGCTTTCCAGCTTCTCCGGCAATCATCAAATAATTAGTAGCACTCAATCTGAGTTTTCGGACGAAGAAGGCGGAATATGCGCTCATCAATACAAAACAGAAATAATTGGAAATACCGAAAATAAGTTCGTCACACTTGGTCTGTTTCTAGATATTAAAAAAGGGTTTGACACTGTGCAGCAGGGGATAGTGCTCAATAAACTAGGGACGAGAAATAAAAGAAGTTGCGTTGAGATTGATTGAAACGTATCTTTTAAACTGTTCTCAATGCTCAACTGTTCAGTTTATGTTATTTAGAAGAATGACCTGCCGCCGAGGTGGCTCATGGTTATGGCACTCAGCTGCTGACCCGAAAGACGCGGGTTCGATTCCGGCCGTGGCAATCAAATTGAGGTGGAGGTGAAATTCTAGAGGCACGTGTAGTGCGCAATGTCAGTGCACAATAAAGAACAACATAAGGTCGATAATTTAATATACCTTTACTACGAGGTCCGTGATAGACTGAGTCGCTTTGGGACGTTAAACACCCATAAACCAAACCAAAACAAACCTAGCAGAATGACACTTATACATGGTGCTCCCCAGGGATCCATCTTAGGGTCACTGTTCTTCCTAGTATACATTAACGATATAATAAGAATACCTGGTTCTCCCGAATTAATCATGTATGCCGATGATCCAAATATATATATATATATATATATATATATATATATATATATATATATATATATATATATATATATATATATATATATATATATATATATATATAATATTTACAGCACGGGCAAATAAATCCCTGAAAAGAGTAGTTTTCCGGCCTTTCGAGTTTGTCGGCATGATTGCGAAAGGATCGTTTAAGACTGAACGGTAGCAAAAGTAAATGCGAATTTTTAAGCCATTAATAAAAAAGATTCCTGCGTAATAAACACAACGTTTGAGAATGCCTTCTTCAGCCAAGTTAATAAACAGAAATTTCTGAAAATTTGCGTGCTTGTTAACATGGACGTGCATTGTCAGTAAGCCCTGCACCGATCGGACTTGAGTTGCTGGTACCATATGCAAAATACAGCCGTATGCGTATTTGTCTGAAAATGAATTTATACTACTCTTTATTCTACTCCATGATGTGCTAAGGCGTCCAAATATGGGGAACAACGACGAACTCAAATTGCAGCAGATTATTGGTTCTTAAAAGTGGTTTTACGCATATTTGAATACCATCACGGAAACATTAGAAAATTACCCACGCAAACGCTGTTCATAAAATATGCCATGCTCAAGACCGACTACGTGTATTCAAGTTGCTACTATGGAATCACAAATATACGCTTCACAGCACACCTTCAGATATTTCATATCACTATGCAGTCAGAATTCCTACACTTAAACAGCCGTCTGTAAGATCTAACTATGGACGACAAACCTTACATTTTCAAACACTCAAGATATTAAACAGAACAGGCGCAACCGTTGATTTAAAACAATAATAATAATACTTGGTTTTTGGGGAAAGGAAATGGCGCAGTATCTGTCTCATATATCGTTGGACACCTGAACCGCGCCGTAAGGGAAGGGATAAAGGAGGGAGTGAAAGAAGAAAGGAAGAAGAGGTGCCGTAGTGGAGGGCTCCGGAATAATTTCGACCACCTGGGGATCTTTAACGTGCACTGACATCGCACAGCACACGGGCGCCTTAGCGTTTTTCCTCCATAAAAACGCAGCCGCCGCGGTCGGGTTCGAACCCGGGAACTCTGGATCAGTATTCGAGCGCCCTAACCACTGAGCCACCGTGGCGGGTGATTTAAAACAGTGCTTGGCTTTGCTCCTTTTAAAGAAGAATGTAAAACTTTCTTCGTTTCATGCAGCGTTTTGTTTTCATTGTGATGCTCATTGGGGGGGGGGGGGGGGGGGAATCCGACTGCGCGGCCTGCTCGTGCCCCCCCCCCCCCCTGCCACCGTATACGGGCCGGTGTAGTTTCGGCTACTAGGCTTTGTTCCGGTGCAACGCAGCGGTGGGGATGGGTTTGGCCGGGCCCGTCCTCTGGGGATGCAAAACCCCATGGGAGTGGCAGCGACTCCCAAGCGACTGTGTGAGCCAGTCGCGCACTTGAGGTCCGATGCCTGTGCGGAGGCATGCCTGGATTCACAATCAGGTTGGACTCACGGAATTTGGCTCGAAAAGCGCTCGAAAATCAAAAGCCCTCTGCACGCAGGGGCGTGCGTGGCTATCGGCTGGCGCGTCGGTTTCTGGTCACGGAGAGGCCAGGTCCGCGCGGGGGTTTTCAGCAGAAGGGCTCCTCCGGAGCGATGTCCTCGGGGAAGAAGCCAGGGATGGCTGACCGCGGGGCCGTGAGGCCAGAGCGCGGGACACCGAGGTACAGGGGACCTTAGTACAACCGATGCGAAAACCGTCGGAGTTGTGGAGTAGCGGTGGAGTAGGCCCGGGTTATCTCACCCTCGGCCAGGTTCTTGGCTTGTGGCCTGGTCAGCCCGGCCCTGAACACTCCCTCCTCAGTAGGTGTGGAGCAAGCTAGGGGAGGAAATAAGTGCAAGAAGCACAGGTGGTACCCCGGGAGGTTCATTCCATTGGCTGGATCCACCACACATACTTCCGGAGTCTGAAAAACCGTGAAAAGCACTTGACGGTTAGTAGCTGGGCAGCGTTTCGCAAGTCCGAACCGGACCCCTAAAGTCGTAGAGGAGCCCGAGGCAGCTGCCCCTGTTAGGATTTCCTGTCTCCGAGTCGGAGCTATTGCGTCGTTGGGTGGTCGGGCATCCCGTGAGTGGAGCCGCACCATTGGTCAACATCGACGCCCTCCCTGTCCTGGCCAGACAGGAGTCGAGCAATGATAAAACGAGGGTCAATCTCTCGCTGTCCCCAGTTCCCATCACATTACCCATAACGCTTCCCTCATTCCCATTCCCACAACCTATGTCCCACCCCCTCCGCTACGTCCCAGGGGAGATCAGGGGAGTCTCCCCGGGCCCGCTCCCCCGGCTGTGGGTCGCTTAGTAGCATTCCCCCCCTCATTTCTCATATTTTCCCACCTACGGGTGGCAAAAGCACAACATTGCCTTCGGGCGTTTTCATCTATATTACGATCGAGTTAAGTATGTTATACTTAAGTGGCAGAGGCAGGGGCCTATTGGATAACATTCTTTTTTGGCTGCCCCACCCTATTTTGTGATGCTCACTACCTTTTATTTTTCATTGTTTCATGGAATGCAGCCTAATGTCAGTCTTGTTTTAGTGCGCGTGGTCTGCTTGTGCAAAAAAAAAACAGGCGAAAGAGAAAAATGATAGTATGTTATGGTTTTATTCTCGTCTGTGAATCCGTCCCAAAGGTTTATTTAATCGATGAATTTCTACTATGCCTGATGAAATATCTGTGTTGGAATCATTGATTTTTCTTTCTCATATGTTTGTTTAGTAACAAGTATGTGCTCAATAACCATGAATTGGATTACTTTTGTAATTGGCAAATTATTGTGTTTGATTATTTTTTGGACGTGCATATATTTGGCTTCTCAAGTGTAGGGCCGCTTGCCGAATTGTATTCATCGATCTTTTGTGCTACACATGTATGCGGGGGGCCGACACCCCGCCAGGTGTTCCTACGACTTTAGCTTCGGCGCCCTCTTAGACGTGCTCTAACAACAAAAACTGTGTAAAAGCAAAAAAACGACAGCAAACGAAAAACCAGGAAATACGAGCGCTTACTTTGTAATAAACTTAAAAGTGGCTTTTTGGGCTTGCTAGTGCATGATCATAGCAAGAGAATATAGCGCAAATATAGCGTTTTGTTCTTTTCTTCTTGTGTGCTGTCCTACTCTGCGCTGTGCTCTGTTGCTATGTTCATCGCAAACTTGCATATAAATGTACCTTTCCTGCAAGGGCAAAGTTAAAAAAAACGACCTTAACACGTATCAAGACTCACGTATCAATGCGCACAGGCACTCTTCAGGGCTACCATTTAGAGGTTGTGAAAGGATTATGACCGTATGCTTACACACGAACATCGAACCATCCTTAACATGGCAGGACGCGGTAAGGACGTACCATCTGAAAACTATATGTGAAAATCACTGACGCTTCATGGAACAACGGGTTACTTGTGTGATCAGGTTGACCGCAATGAATAGTGAGATTCGATCCCGTACCACTGTTCAAAGATTTGTTGTGTTCCATAAGGCGGATTTTCAAACAATGGCTTGTCTGTCCTCCGTAGAAGCCACTGCAAGAAAGCTGCATCCGGTAGAAAACATCTTTGACACAATCTACCATGCTATCGGATCAGCCCAGTAACGCTCCTTGGCAGAATGATGAACAAGTCAGTAGAAAGGTTGCCGTTATCCCTTATGTACACGCCGTATCGCACAGAATGAGAAAAGTTGGCAGAAATGCACTGTTGATGTTCTTTGTTCTCCAGGTCAAAAACTGGCCACTATTGGCCCGGATATGAAGCGGAGGCGCCAGCCGGATGCAAGAAGGAGTGAGCGAAGAATTTGCTCTCTGAAGCACGGTTTTAGAATGGTAGATTTTCCCAAAGGTATTGTCTTCCGGGTAAGCCTTTCTTGCGGTGGCTACTACTTTGGACCGATGGGATGTTGTTTAGACATCTTCCTTATGGCACGCAACCAACCTTTAGAGAGCGATACGCGATCGAATTTACCTATTCATTGTCGTGAACGAGATCACACATGGAACCCTTTGTTCCATGAAACATCAGTCATTTTCACACGTAGAGATCAGACGGTTAGCGGGACGGTAAGTGGAGGCTTACAATATTTGTAAGGTGGTGCTTCGTGTAACTACAAACAGTCATTATCACTAGACAACCATGAAATGGTGGTTTTGAGAAGTTATTGATATTAGTAAATGTTGTTAAGTTCGGTTTTTGTAGTTTGTGTTTGCAGGAAAGATGTAAATCTATGAAAGTGTGTAATAAAGTTTAGTTGAAAGTCAGCGCTTGTGTTGTCTGGTTTTTCTTGCCCCCTCGTTTTCCTTGATGGTATAAACTATTACAAATGCCGAACTACGGTCATTGCAAGACCTATTGCCGTTGTTTTGGTAGCTGCCTACAAGGTAAACAAAGCCGCGTGGGCTACAACTGACGAAAGTCTCGTGAGCTACAATAGACGAAACTGTCTCTGTCATTCTTTGTCATTTTCATCGTCTCCATCGTTAGAATTGTTATTTTGGTACTCTTTTTTCAGTGTTTTCATTACTATTTCTTTTTCACTGCTCTGAGTATCCCACACTAAAATGAATTGGCTGTTAGTGGGTACAATCACAATAAACAAATATACTTCGACGCGCGGCGTCTCCGCCCATGACTTTTACCGATGCGGCACACTAGTTCCCTAGGCGCTCGCCAAATGTCCTCCGCGGAACGCCTGCCTAGTGTTCCTGTTTACAGGGTGTTTCACCTAAGACTTTGCACAGTTTTTAAAAATACGCTTTTTGAGTTAGAAGAGCGCTTTTTCGGCATAGCATTGCAATCAGTGTAGTACATCAGAATACAGCTAAGACTTGCTAAGTGGGAGACTGTTTAACTAATATTGAATAGTTAACCTTTTACCTATGGGTGTTAGGCTCCTTAAAAAAATCGACATGTAGCCCAACGTAAGTAATATCCTAATCAATTTTTGAATTTCGAAACGGCGCATATCTTCGACGCTGTCACCCAACATCTGGCTACATCGCGCCAAAATACGTGCACTTTCGAGAAACGTGCAGGCTAAGCAAACTCTACAGTCCACGTAACTTGCCGATATAGCCAAAATTTGTTGAATCACAGCGCCGAGGGTAACCGTGTTTTTGAAATTCTAAAAATTGATACGGATATTACGTAGGGAGGGCTACGGGCCTCTCAATCATTAAAAAGTAACAGTAGTAGGTGAAATTTTAACTATTCAAAATTAGTTATCCCGCCTGCCAGTTCGCACGTCTTAGCTGCATTTTGTTGCACTACACGGTTGACAATGATATGCCAAAAAAAACGCCCTTCGAACTAGAAAACCCTATTTTAAAAATTGGGTAAAGTCTTAGGTGAAATACCCTGTATAACAACACCGGCACTGCGAAGCCGATTTCAAGCATGAAATGGGGACTTTGCACAGTAGAGTGTCGCAAGTTGCTTTGCAGGTTACTGCAAGTGATTGCTATAGAGCTAGTAAATCTGCTGGTGGATATGACGCTGAGGCTCTTTGCAGCCCCGAAGCATTAAACTGGAGTGGTGAGACGGCAAAAAGAAATTGAAAGGAACGATAAGGCTTTCTGAGCACTTCGACCTGGTCAGTAGGAAACCCACCTCGTTATATACAATGTTAAAAGAATATAGGACAATATTGGTAGAACACATATAAAGGACAACTGCTACATTTCGTGCCCCCTCCAATTGCGGTCTTTGTTTTCCGCTTGTACACCAGTGCCCTACATGCGCACCACAAGGGAACAGCTTCTAAACTGTTCTTCTTTGCCTGCCTTTAAATTACAGCGTGGAGCCACACTGGGCGATCATTGGCAAAAAGTGACATGAACGGCGGTCCTCAACTGGCATTTAGGCATAGCGCGAACACTTTGGCGCATTGGCCGCGCTTTCAGGCCAGTTATGGGCCAACGTGCGGCAGATCGAGCGGCCAACGGAGGCCTGGCGTTCGTTCCGCGACATTGGTTAGTAAAGGCCACGGATTGGCTTTCCAGCTTTCGAACAGTGGCATCCATGTTTTCGAACACTGACATCCAGCTTTCGAACACTGGCATCCAGCCTTCGAATATATGTATCCAGCTTTCAAACATTCATATTCAGCTTTCAAACACTGGTATCCTCCTTTCGAAAATTGGCACATGCAATATAACCCACCGCCCAATGACTGGAACTGTGGATGTACCATTCAACTTAGCAAATATTCATAAATGAGGGTGCCTAAGAAATCAGGAAAAATACCGGTTTATTGCACCGAGTTACAAGGATCGCGCTTCTAGCGCACGCATAATGGCTTGCGCTGCTACCAATCATCCTGGGAATTAAAGGAAAGGAGGACAAAAGAGCATGGTGGCAGGGGCTCTGGAAAAATCATTTATTTTCAACTTTGCTGCGTGCCGATGATTCAGGTTGGACAGTGCAGCTCGGCAACCTGCTGTAACACGGCTAAGATATCCATAAAGTGCTTAACGGAGCTGTCCTCCTGTGAACTGATCAGTCATAACAGAAGCAATTGTTGCACTCCTCTTGCAAGAAAACTCTTGCACTGCACTCAATTTCCTCGTCCAGCTCTTGCACGATGACCTCACAATGCGTCGAGCCTGCAAAGAGAGGCATGATGTCATGATGAACCTAAATATGGCCGTCACAGGACAAAAACAGAAATGAATAAATAACACCGAATTTTTTTTAAGACACTAGGCACAAATTTTACAAGATAATTTGTAACAGCAACGCATTTTTTGCACAAAGTGATATTTAATTGGCCTTGTACCAAATTTGTGATTTTTAGTTTAATCCGTAGTTTCGCACCTCCAGTGAAGATATTCAATGTGAAACAAACAACTTAATGTGCAATAGAAGAGAAATAATGTATTATTTTGTTTTAATATTGCCACACTGCTGACTCTCTGCCGGTGCCACCTGGTGGCGCCGGCAGCTGCTAAAGCTACAAAAGTGCGGCACCTTATGTGTGGGGTAAAGGGGCAGCTGTTTGCTGGCCTCATGCGCGACCCTCCGAGAACCGTCGCCGCCTTCGCTAAGGAAGCTATGAGCATGGAACATTCACTGCAGGAACGGAGTGCCCAATACGGCCGTCAGGAAAATGTAGCGGCCGCTCACTGCTGCGCGTCCTTGCCAGCCCCCGGGAATTAGGTGCTGCGAGAGCTTGTGCAGAGCATCGTCCGCGAAGAACTGCGACACCTTCACTTTGATGCTCCGTCGGCAAGCATACCTTCTACAGGCGATGTCATCGGTAACGAAATCCGGCGAGTGGTGCAGCCATCAATAGCACCACTATCGGAGACACATGTCATGTCTTACAGAGATGCCCTGCGCCGACCTGACCCCGCGCCGCAAGCGTTTCGCCCCGTTGCCAAACCACAACTCCCCCCCATCGATACCTGCGCCTTGTCGAGCAGCAGCAGGACCTGTACCCTCCTACCAGCAAAGCGCGCGTATGGCTAACATCAAACAATCGCCCGCTCTGCTACCACTGCGGGGAACCCGTCTATATTCTGAGTAATTGCCCGTACCGGCAGATGGGGTTGACAGCATTCCCACCGGACGCGCCTCGGCCGCGCTATGGTGAAAGACCGCAGGACATAGAGAAGTACCTGGCCGCTCAGGTGCTGCCTCCGAACTCGCAGCGACGACAGTCGCGATCGCCATCCCCGGGGCGCATTGCGTTGCCCAGTCGGTCCTCATCCTCCGGTCAGTTTAGAGGCACGTCCCCTTGGCGGGAAAACTGAAGACGGCGTCCTCCGGGGGTAGGGCCGCCGCCACTACACAGAGTCAACAGCCTCCACCCGACGATTTGACGCGACGGCGCGAGCGGCGACGACCTGATTTTTCTGTGATGAGCAGGCAGCTCGCCATGACTCTCCCTAAGGTTCTGACGCCTTGGTGTGGACCCGGGATCCGCACCGCCGGTGGCCATGTAGTGAAGCCGATCGGCGTCTGCACCTGCCGCATCCAGACCCGTGGTCTTATCTTAGTTTCACTGGCTCCTTTGCCGTATTACGCGACTGTTCAAAAGACCTCGTTCTGGGCATGGTTTTCCTTCAAGCGTATGGTGCGGTCATCGACCTTCAGGATATTATTGTATCTTTTTCTGCCCGGCGAGCCGTTGACACCAACACCGAGTTTTGCAGAGTAAAGTTGCGCGTATGTGACAGCCTCATAACGAACCCTCCGCGAGCCAGCAAGTTCGTCACAGTCGAGTGTAATGACAGCACCGGCAGTCTTGGCATCGCTGAAGCGAACATGTCGCTGCTACTAGCTCGGCAAGTTTGTGTAGCTCGAGGCCTGGTAGAACTTGCCAACTATCGCCCCGACATCTTAGTCACCAACTTTTCCCGTGATCCGCAATATTCAACGAAGACAGAAGTCGTCGCTTATTTCGACGAGCTTGGAGAGTGTACCAGGTATTGCTCTTCGTCCAGCACGTCAGACCTCTATGAGCCGATGGCTACAGCCA